>JANIWN010000078.1:0-57231 GCA_030555635.1 Sugiyamaella neomexicana
TTTATCTAATATTG
Organism: Sugiyamaella neomexicana; assembly: GCA_030555635.1. Lineage (NCBI taxonomy): Eukaryota > Fungi > Ascomycota > Dipodascomycetes > Dipodascales > Trichomonascaceae > Sugiyamaella > Sugiyamaella neomexicana. The sequence goes on from JANIWN010000078.1 coordinate 15, forward strand.
CTCGTAGTATTAGTTTAGGTTTACGTTTAGGTTCTAATATTTTAGCTGGTCATTTATCCGGCGGCTGGGCGCTGCCCAGACCCGTGGCTCCGCTTCGCGGAGGGCGAGGAGGCACGTATGGCAAACTCTGTTCCTGGATACGAGGCTTTGTTCGCCGGCTTGGGCATTGTTCTTTCAGGATACGTTGCAACCTTGTTCGTCGACGCATGACAGTTTCACATTAAGCTTCAGAACCGGCTTTATTAAATCCACAATCCTAAATCCACCCTACACAAAGCAGCACTCAACCGCCCCCATCCTCCGCGAAGCGGAGCCAACCGGTCTGGGCGGAGCCCAGCCGCCGGAGGCAGACCCCCCTCAGTACACCCACACGCCTCCCTGACGAGCGTCGAGCACCTCGACGAGCTCGCTCATGTCCTCGAGGTCCGGGTTCCAGCCGAGCTTGTTGGAGATGCGGATGTGGGTGAGCAGCGGCAGCTTGTCCTCGAGGATGGCCAGGGTGACGTCGTCGGCGTGGATTTTGCTGGCCTGGCCTAGCATGCCTGACGAGTCGAGGGTCAGGTATTTGAGAGGGTGGGGAATGATGTGGCCGTGGCCGTCACACGGGAGATTGGGCTCGGCGAAGATGTAGCGAGACAGGTAGTCTACGGATACGGTGAGCGAGCGCAGGTTGGGACACAGTCTGAGAATGGAGTCCAGGGCATTGGGCCGTAGAGCCGGTAGAGGGAAAATGACTTTTAAGGTTGTCAAGTGACAAGACAGTTTGGAGCACAGTGAACGTAGAGACTCCGAGGTCACAAAAGGACAGTGGTTGACAGATAGATGGGTGATTGTTTTCGGGAAGGTGGTTTCGGTGACAAACTCGTTGGAAATGCCGCCGGCAAGACCTAGATAGGTGATTTTGGACGGCCATACATGATCATACTCTTGACAAAAGACTGATGAACGAGGAAACTCAAGACGTTCCAAGTATTTTGCGTTGCGGATAGCCAGAAAGAGCTCGCGTAGGTCCACGGTCTCAGAAACCAGTCCCAAATCCAAAGTACGGAGTTGTTGACACTGACGAAGACTCACCAGAGGAGCGTATCCAAAACTGGTCTGAGGCGCAATGAACGTATGTAGACTTGCCGAGCACCGTCGAAGCAGTCGGGCAGTATATGAGTTTTTGCCAGATTGAATGATATTTCTCAAGTCCAGAACCTTGACCAGCGATCCCAGATATGAGCTCGAGCTTATAGAGTCGACGAATTTCGAGTAATTGCCCACGTTGAGTCGAGGAGTATGATACACATGGGCCAAAGCTACTCGATACCAAGTACTATTCACATATAAAATAGACACTGAAACTGTAGGTTCATGAAGGTAGCTAAACACCACATCTAATAGTTCTGGAGGTAAGTAAACGTCTGTCCCACACTTTTCCCTCTCGAGTTCGCTCTTTAGTTCCCTTTCGAGGCCGCTCTCTTGCTCCAGTAACCCCTTCACCTCCCCCTCCTTCACCTCCCCCTCGTTTCCCTCCTTCACCTCCCCCTCGTTCCCCTCCTTCACCTCCACTTCAACATCATCCTTGACTCCCGGTCCATACCTCCTATAAGGAGGTCGGAACTTCCTTGGCCTCTGTTTATTAACTATTTTGCAGTCGGATGAGCAGATGACAAAGATCTGATCTGTCTCCTCACAACCCAATCAGAACCTCCTCACAACAACACAATCTCCTTCACAACTCAAGCACAACTCAAGCACAAACCAATCACTTTCTATATCACTTCTCTTCCTCTTCCTCACTCTCTCTCCTTCACTATCTCTTCTTCACTCTCCTCTTCTCGTCTTATCTAATCCTCCTTCTCCGTCCACCTCCTCTTCAGCCTCGCCCCGACCTGTTTCTCCGAACATCCCTCTTCCCCGCACGGCTGACCTCCCTCCCTCGGGGCCCACCCCCTGGACCCCCTGGGCTCCCCGCTCGGCCTCCGGCGGCTGGGCGCTGCCCAGACCCGTTGCTCGCTCTGCTCGGGCTCTGCTCGGGCTCTGCTCCCCTGCTTGGCCTCCGGCGGCTGGGCGCTGCCCAGACCCGTTGCTCGCTGCGCTCGAACCCCGTCTCTCGAGCCCGTCAGTCGAGCCCTGATCGCAGTGAACGCGGCCGACTCGCGCGGGCCGACTCGCTGACAGCCCGGCAGCAGTTCGAGCGCAGCGAGCCACGGGTCTGGGCAGCGCCCAGCCGCCGGAGGCCGAGCGGGGGGCCCCGTCGCTGCTGGAGGCTCATATTTGACGAGATCTGAACTGATAAATAGGCTTGCGTTTCAGCGAACGCCCTGCCTCCTCGGGAACGGAGGTGCTCGTATTGGCTAGCGGCGATTTTCAATTAATATCTGCTGCTCGAGGCTAAAATTAGACTAGAATTTAACTGATAAATAGGCTCCCATTCGAGCGTACGGCCAGCTGCAACGCCGTCGATCCGACGGTGATCCAATCCTGACAGGTGAGATTAATACTGGAGCTGGCCTGACTTGAGCGTACGGGTTCTTCAAGAGCTGGTAGTGCTCTCTCCCCCCCTCCCCCCCCTCGCCCGGCCGTGCGGTCCCTGCCCTCCGCGAAGCGGAGCCACGGGTCTGGGCAGCGCCCAGCCGCCGGAGGCCTGCCCGCTCGCTGGGACGACCAGCAGCGACAGCGATAGCCAGCGGGTGCAGGGGGCGTGCATGCGGTAGGTTGAACCAGGACAGTTCAGGCAAGAGGCTATTTCAGAGGGCCAGGAGTGGGCCGCTAGCAGGTGCTGCCTCGTACACGTGCGTTAGGTTGGCAAGCTTCTGTGGGAGAGGGAGGAATTGGGTGAGCAGGATAGGAGTGGGCGTGATTGGAGCGGTTGGAGTGGTTGGGAGGATAGATTGGAATGATAAGAAGGTGCCCAGGGAGTGGCGGCATGCAGAAGCTTAATAATGGATCGGGGTGGAAGGGGGAGGAGAGAAGGGAGCGAGGTTTTCCGGCCTGGGAGTAGTGCATTCGGGAGACAGTTGTCGCCGGATTGAGCACGAGCTGGCGGTCGAGATTGAGGTGAGAGCACGGTAGAAAGGGGGTGAGAGCATGGGACAGAGGTGAGGGAGGGAGGTGAGAGAGGTGAGAGCATGGGACAGAGGTGAGGGAGGTAGGTGAGAACATGGGACAGAGGTGAGGAATGAGGGAAGTGAGATAGGGCAAGAGACGGATCGAGGAGAGGATCGAGAGTTGTGAGCCTTGGTTGAGCAGGTGGCTGGGCCTAGACTCGACGATTCGATACGATATTAGGTACTTTGGCTTGACAGTAACGGCGGCTCTTGTTTGCTTTCGGTTGATTTGCAAGCCAAGCAGGGCTGCAGCCGGCGGCAGCGAACTAAGCAGCGAACAGCAAGCTAAGCTAGCACGGCCAGAAGCCAGTACAGTACAGCCAGAAGTCAGTACGGTACAGCCAGGACAGCCAGTACAGCCAGTACAGAACACCAGCAGCATCAGCCAAGTACTCTCCTCTGCATCCATTCCATCCCAACCAAGACCAGTGTTGTCAAGTTACATGCCCAGAGGCAAGTTTAGCTACATGCATGGACGACTACCCAAGATTCTGGCTCATAGGCCCCACCCTAAAAAGCCAGATCTATATTGGAACCATTCTATAAATATATAAATAGTCGTCTTATGTGTTTATTTGTGATTAGCGTTTTACTTTGGTTTTACTTTGGTTGAATTTTACCCACTTACGTTGCACTTTGGTTGAATTACCCACTTACGTTTCATTTCGTATCGTCTACAGTTGTCTGTATCGTTACATAAACTTTATCAAACGTTAAAGTCACCACATTATTAACCAGCCGTGGTAATAATAGAATTGTGAAAACTTGAAAGAAAATTGTGGTTTGTTTTTAAACACTGTCGCCGATCCACTCGCAGCATTATTTCATCATAACAATATTCTCACATTGATCAGCTGTCGGGTGCAGAGATTATCAGGCACTGCCCCTGTTAGTTAGATCCAGTGTCTTTCATTTTGGTGCCTTGCCAAGGAGTTTGTAAAGTTGGTTTTCGTCGCGTTGTACAACACCTTGTTACCTGTCATTCACACTCGTTTACAATGAGATTGCCTCAGGCCGCATTTCTGGCTTGTGCAACTGCCGCCATCGTCGCCACTGTCTGGTACATGGCGTCGTTCTCTTCCATTGACACGACAAAATGGAATCTGCCTTCGCAATTTTCTAGCAACAACAACAACAAGCAAAAAACCACCACTGTTGCAATCCAAATCGTGCCCATTCCAACTTCAACCAAAGAGTCAACTCCTGAACCACCTGCCGCCACTGTCAGCTCGGCCCCAATTTCTCATCCAGATATCGCAGACTCAGAAGCAGAGAAACAGATTGAACGACTTCAACAAGCTCTTGCCGATAAAGAAAAGCAGTTACAAGATAAAGTAAGAGAAATTAAAGAGCAAGAAGACAAGTTCGTAAAGGACGAGGAGGAAAATAAAAAAGTCCTCGAAGCGAAAATCGAGGCTCTGAAAAAGGCTCAAGATAACATTACAAAACAACAGGAGCAAGATAAAAAGAAGAAAGAAGAACAAGAGAAAAAACTTAAAGAAGAACAAGAAAAAGAAGAACAAATTCGTGAAAAGGAACAAGAGGAACGTAAAACCTTATCTTATGCTTATTATGTGATTCGTGATAAGATGTTGTTGGAAGAACATAAATTGCTAGAACCTATTGAAATTCCTGAAGAAGAACGCCATTTATATGTCGATGAAAATAACAAATTGGTACCCAATGGTAAACGAGTTCTTTTATTATCTGCTTTTGATGGTGCCGGCTCAACAAACAATGATTTAACTCCTTTGGTTATGAGTAATCGTGAAGAATATGCCAATTATCATGGATACCATCATTTGTTTGTCAATACCACCAAATATAAGAAAAATGACCGATTAAACCGAAAAGCCGTGTGGTTGAAACTACCAGCTATTAAAGAGGCCTTTGAACGTAACCCGGAAGTCGAGTGGGTATGGTGGGTAGACACTGATATTATTATTATGAATGAAATGGTAGATTTAGCCGAACATGTTTTAAATCCATATGTTCTTGCTCGACGTCTGACTTATGACCGGCCCGTTAATGAATTGGGCGATTACTTTAGTGGCTCCAGGTATCCATCTAAAGAACACGTGGATATCGATAATATTGACATTATTTTTACTCAGGATCACTTGGGAATCAACGCCGGCTCGTTTTTCATCAAGCGTTCATGGTTTGCTGAGTTTGTTCTCGACATGTGGGGCGACCCCTTTCTCATTGAGAAAAAGTTCAATCGTGCTGAACAGGACGCGTTTATCTATCTGCTCACCAACCACAAGACTGTGTTCCATCATACGGGGCTTGTGCCTCAGCGTATGATGAACTCGTATCACAATTATCAGCTTCACACGGCCAATTGGCGCGATGGCGATCTTTGTATCCATTTTGCTGGTCATAACAAAGGTCTGGGTTTTGAAAAGAACTTTGCTCGTTACTGGCAATCCCGAACAAGAGTGCCTAAAGAGTTCCAGATCGATGTGCCTGATGAGCAGCAGAAGCTCGACGTCATTGCCGAAAAGGCCAAAGCCGAGCAGGAACAGAAGGAGCGCGAAAAGAAAGAAAAAGAGGAAAAGGAGCGTCTCGAGAAGGAAAACGAAGAAAAGGCCAAGCAGGACTCGGATCAAAAACCTGACGACAAACCTGACGACGCCAACAAAGCATAATCCTCCTCCTCCCCTCTCTCTCTCGCATGCATGTCCCTTTAATACTCGCCTTCGCTGTACTACCTATCCATCCGTGCACTGTTTAGTTTATTTGAGTTTGTTATTTATATCGGTTCGTGGCCGGGGTGATGCCTCCGGCGGCTGGGCGCTGCCCAGACCCGTTGTGCTCGCTGCGCGAGCAGGCTTGGAGCGAAGACGGGGTACTGCGACTGAGGCAAGGACCAGCTAAATAAAGGATACGAGGGCCCAGGCTCCACAAGGTCCAAAAGAAGAACGCCATAGCAGCGAACCAACTTCATCTTATCCTCCTCAGACTGCCGTGTCTGGGACGATTGGGAAGAGACGTCCTCGAAAGAGACGTCCTCGCTCTAAGTGTCTATACAATATACAAAAGAACGGCGTGCCCCCTGTGTCGGCGCGATTAGACACTATCTAATACCTATCTGGACCAAAGTCGTCATCAATGTACTTAAAAAACTACAGATAATACAAAGCACAATAGCAGTGCTACAATGGCAATCTGCATCAAAACAAGGAAAACATTACACAGATTGCAAAACTAATCAAGGGCAGATAACACAAACGAAGAACCCATGATGAAGACCCTCATCAACAAGTTACTGGACCCAAATAAAGCTACCAGCACGAAATACAAATACTTCTGCGAGAAGTATTTACAGTATCATCGCGATGATTCATAAGAGGAGTAGTCCTGTTTGCAACGCAGATCGAGAGGTCCACGAGATTGTTATGTAGTAATCTCGAAGATAGCAGCGCGTGCGAGCTGAGTTGAAGTCGTGAAGCTGGCTAGACGCCGTGCCATAGCAAATTACGGGTAAAAATGCGTACTGCTGTCACCCGCACGCCGTGCTATCGATCTTGCACGTAAAAACACGTACAGCTGGCAACTGGAGCCGTGCTAACGCCGTGCGCCGACAATTGTGGCTAAAAACACGTATATTCGTCGCACTCGAGCAATCAATCCTTAAACCCCCCTGAACCCCTTCACACTCCTCCCCACACTCCTCCCCACACTCCTCCCCACACACCAAGCCCTCCGCGAAGCGGAGCAACGGGTCTGGGCAGCGCCCAGCCGCCGGAGGCTGGCCAGTTGGCGGTAGTGCGGAACGGTAGCCGGCTCAGGTACGGCTCAGGCATGGTGAGGACAGCCGTGCATCACCACCACGTCGAAGCGCTATCGGTGCAGGTGCAAGTGCAAGTGCAATTGCAAGCGGTTCAGGTTCTGCTGACAACACCACCACGGCTAAGTCGAGCCAGGTAAAGAGCATCAACCGCAGCCAACGTCGACGTTCCTACAGTGGGCTTAGTTCAGGATTTGAAAGAAGAATTTTCTGTTTTTGAGGTTTCGCTGGGGCAGAGAATCACGAGAGACGGAGTCAGTGGTCACGAGAGATACGGTAGCTGTTTTAGATAACCGTTGTGGTTTGAGATAACCGTTGTAGCTTGACGATTAATGATAGCACAGCTAATTACGTGAGCCCAACAAGCATCAAATTACGATTTTATGGGTCATACAGTTTGGTGTAGGTACTTTGTCAACGTTGACCATTATGGAGCTAACTCGTTTATAGGAAGAGAGCATAGGTATAAAAATAGAGTGAAGTTAGTGAAGAAGAGTGAAGTTAGTGAAGAAGAGCGAAGATAGTGAAGAATAGCAAAGATAGTGAAGAATAGCAAAGAGCAAAATGCATAGGAACAATAGATCAAGAGCCATGACGGTGCCTTCAAGGCCAATGAATAATGGGCCCAACGGCATGCTGTCTCCAGGAGTATTGTTGGGAACAGGTGTTGTCGACATGGAAGGTAATTCTGGAGCTGGTGCTGGTACTGGTCGAGCGGTTTCTGGAAGCTCAGTTTCATCTTCAAACCTCCCTCAAAAACTAAAGAACTTGTTTCGTTTTGGAAATGGTAATGCTACTAGTAATAGTACTGCTGCTACAGAAGTAAACGAACATGGAGATAACAGTGCTAGTAGTGCGACTACAGATTCGTCATCTTCAGATGTTGTCAACGAACGTACTACAAATATGTTGGGCTTTGTCAATACAAGCAATACCAGTGGCATTCTGTTTGATGATAGTGATGAAGGTAGTGGTGGAGGTGGTGCTGGCACGGGAAATAGCAGCATATACTATAGCAGTTCGAGTCCTAGTGGGACGGACATTCTGCCCAAACCGCAGAAACGATCGTTTCTTGGCCGACTAAGGTCTCCTTCCAGCCCATCTCCAATGCTGCTAACTCCAGATGTTAGCGAAGATTCGCATACTTTGTCATGTCCTCAACCACCCCCATTACCAAGAGGCATCTCGATTAGCGCTCAAGCTAGCCCTTTGTTGGGCCCCACTGCCATTTCATCTCAATCGGATACTGTAGGATCTGCCAATCCATATTTCTCTTTTCAAGGTCATCCTCCTCATGTTCAACAGGAGCAACAACAACAACAGCAACAGTCCAGCCAATCACAGCCACCAACAAAAACCCATGGCCGTAGAACTAATAGTCACTCGTTATTTTCGTTTTCACACTTGTTAGGCGACCATAAGTCGAACAGCGGTTCAAATGCAAATGATACAGCCACCGATATACCTGTGTCCACAACTGCCGACTCTGTTACCACTACTTCGGTAACCACTACCTCAGTTACCACCACTTCAGTTACTACTACTTCAGTTAACTCCCCTTCAACAATCGTTACAGATTCAAACAACCAAATCACTCTCGTATCACCAGCTGATGCTGGAAATATAACCCTCAGTGCCCCAGATACTGGCGATAGTCTGGCTCCTCCTAGCAAAGGCATATTCTCGAGAAACCTTCGTAGAGTAGCATCTGCTCCTAACGAAATCAAAAATATGCTTTTGAACTCGCCTCAGCTTGGCCCTCCAGATTCCAGTGCTCCCACAACTACCACCACAACCGACGCTCAGGAATCCTCCAGTGCCAATGCTAGTAATGGTCTCGTTACCGTAGTTGCCTCGGAAGCCGCCGCTACTGCTACTGCTACTGCTACTGCCACAGTAACTGCTGTGACCACTGCTGTAACCACTTCCACTTTCAACCCTGTTTCCAAACAAATCATATCGTCCAAATCATTCAAGCAACGATCTCCATCAGCTCCTAGAGTATACAATCGTTCATACTCTCGAAGCTCCATCAAAATAAGCAATGCAGAGGTTGGTCCTTCATCATTTGATAAGATCAAACTTCTTGGCAAAGGAGACGTGGGTAAAGTTTATCTTGTTCGAGAAAAGAAAACCAATCATTTATACGCCATGAAAGTACTGAGTAAAAGAGAAATGATCAAACGAAATAAAATCAAGCGTGCGCTAGCAGAGCAGGAAATTCTCGCTACTAGCAATCATCCTTTCATTGTCACTTTATATCATTCGTTCCAATCTGATGAGCATTTATACTTATGCATGGAGTATTGTATGGGAGGAGAGTTTTTCCGTGCTCTTCAAACTCGTGAAGGTAAATGTTTAAAAGAGGATGACGCTAGGTTCTACGCGGCCGAGGTCACAGCGGCCCTGGAATATTTACACCTAATGGGATACATTTATCGAGATCTAAAGCCAGAGAACATTCTTCTGCATCAATCAGGCCATATAATGCTTTCTGATTTCGATTTATCCAAGCAATCGGGCTCTGAAGCTGCTCCAACTATTGTCAATGGAAGTGGCCGTAGTGGTGGTGGATCGAGTGGTAACTTTCCAGCCATTGACACCAAAGCTTGCATTGCTGATTTCCGAACAAACTCTTTTGTGGGTACTGAGGAGTATATTGCACCTGAAGTGATACGTGGTAATGGACATACAAGTGCAGTGGATTGGTGGACTCTAGGGATTTTGTTATATGAAATGTTATTTGGCACTACTCCATTCAAGGGCAAGAACCGAAATGCCACGTTTGCTAATATTTTGAAAACAGATGTGACATTTTATGATACCCAGGCAGTTTCCAGTAGCTGTAAGTCGATAATTCGCAAATTGTTGATAAAAGATGAAAACAAACGTTTAGGTTCTAGGGCGGGAGCTTCGGATGTTAAAGGACATCCTTTTTTCAAAACCACCCAATGGGCGTTATTGCGAAATCGAGTTCCGCCTATTATTCCTGTTCATGGCAAAGGTCGAGATGCAGTGAACTTTCGCAATATGAAGGAAAGTGGAAGTGTGGATTTTGATGAAGAAATGGCATATGACGCTACCGCCACAGCCGTCAACGGTGGTCCGACACATAGTTCAGCAGGAGATCCTTCTGAACCTGCTAACTTTGTGCCAGACCCATTCTCCAACTTCAATTCTATAACTTTGCATCATGATGGAGTAGAGGCCGAAGACAATGCTTATTACGAGGATAGTGATAAGGAAGGTGGTGGCAATGATTATGATAATAATAATAATGAAGAAGATTACGATGATCAGGATGCGATAGCATATAGTGGGAAACATTCGACAGGTCCCAAACTACAGCGTTCGCCAGGAACGGGAACCTCATCTCCATCCAAAGCAAAGCAGTCTGCTTACACAGGTTTTGGTTCGGACCTTGAAGCGGACATTGCTACGAATCATAGCATCTTTACTAATGGTGCTCCATCGCCGAGCACCAACATTTTCCGACCGTATTTCAAAGGATTTACGACCAGTCTTAAACAGAGTTAAATATAACGAAATGTACGAGTAGTATATGATCTAGACATCTCCACGAAGTGGAGCCACGGGTCTGGGCAGAGCCCAGCCGCCGGAGGCAAAACCTGGCATTTCGAACCTCTCCATCAGTATTCTGAGTCTGAAGGGTCTCAGGTCGCATAGGCAATAAATATTAACTAATAAAAAAATTATAGATTCATAATGCATTAATATCCAATATTGAAATCACTCATTCCAGCATGCGATTTGGCAACCGCCAACATTTTACGACGATTTCCATCTGCATCGCCCCTTGGTTGAGGATCTTGTTTAGAATCCGGTCTCGACCTCTTCTTAGATGCTGGCCTCGAGCTCTTGGCTGGTGCCGAGACCTTTTTATTCATTTTTCCAGGAGTGTCACGTAACGCGAAGCTTTTAGCCAAATGACCCAAATGTAAAGCGCGAAAGTTGAACATGTCACGCTCACTTGCTAGATGGGTGGTATATGCTCGGATATGACTGGTAAATCCTCTTACAGCCAGTTGTTGAGCTCTAGAGTCTTCTAGCAACCATCGTTCAATATTCAAATGCCAGGTTGTAGCGTCGACCTCCCATTTGTTTCCAAATCCCTGTTTGAGAATATCTTCATGACTACGAGAGTGAATTCCATTAGGATGATTCACTTTAATAACATCAAGGTAACCTTCTTCAGACCCAGGAAGCAGAAACATAATGGAACGGCCCTCTTTACCAGCTCTAGCAGTTCGACCAACTCTATGAAGGTGATCATCAGTTGCAAATGGAGGATCATATTCGATGATCTGGGTGATATGTGGAAGATCTAGTCCACGGGATGCAACATCGGTGCAAAACAGAATATACGACTCGTCGTCGGTTTCTTTGCCAGAAAACTCAGACAGCGTTGAAGTTCTAAGTTGCTGATTCAAAGAACCGTGGAGTTTGTGGATGACGGTATTTTCCAGGTCTGGGCATGTCATTACTGTGGGTTGCGTGGCAGCAGACGATGGGCCCTCATCATCGTCATCATCACTATCGTGGTTGTTGTTGTTATTACCATTTCTCTGTTTCATTCTATTGGTACCGTGTCTGGTGAAAGCCTTGAAGTGGAAATCTACTGAATCTGAACATGAGAAAAAAACAATTGTTCTTGATCCAGGTTTGGTTGTGGTAATTGATTTTAATAGGCCTGCTAGGGTAACCAGTCTCAGTTTAGCAGGTACCACAACAGACTCTTGAATCAGTTGTGCCGGTGCAATATGATCATGATTGACATCAGCCGACTTTGTTTCTTCTTCACCCACTGAATCGGGCGTCACCCATTCTGCATGGGACAACGACAGTTCTCCTAATCTTTTAACGTCTTCTCTCATAGTTGCCGAACATAAAATATTAACTCGTTTATTAGGTAGACCAGGCCATAGTTTGGCAGTATCATGAATTTGCGACGCTTTACCGATTTTGGTGAGTATTTTGGTGATTTCCTCTTCAAAGCCGAGTTCCATAAGTCTGTCGCCTTCATCAAGAACAATCCAACGGATCTGAGACAAATCGAGAGATTCGGTGTTTTCAAAATGATCGTTTAATCTTCCAGGAGTAGCCACTAGAATATTAATTCCTTTACGAATTCTCGCTTTTTCCGACTTTTTCTTTTCACCACCAATGACAATGCCAGGAACAAGCCAATGACACGCTCTTACTAGATTCTCTAACACGGAATAAATCTGAGTAGACAATTCCCGAGTAGGAGTCAAGATTAATGCAAATAGGCCAGATTCTCTGGTCAAGTCTGATGTAGTCATGAGTCTATGAATGATGGGAAGCGCATAAGCCAAAGTTTTTCCAGACCCAGTCTGGGCTTGAATAAATAGATCTCTATCAGTAGAAATTAATGGTGGTAGAGCAGCTCTTTGAATACGAGTAGGAGTGGGGATCTTCATTTTAGTATCTAATTGTGACGCCAATGAAGAGCTGAGTCCAAGGCCAGTAAACGTAGTACTATCTTTCAAGGGAGCATTTGAAGCCTCGTGAGCTTCAGCTGGTACTTTGTCTTGCTTAATTTCTGCTGTCACAGGGTTTGATGAGAAAAGAGATGATACAAATGTGTTTTTATCTTCGGGGTTGACATTCACTCCTGGATGCTGTTTCTGTTGAGATGCAGTTGGTTTTTTATAATGTGGTAAATGCTGCTTGCCATCTGTTTTTCCATTTGTTTTACTAGGTGATTTTCCATCTGTCTTACCAGCTATCCTCTTTTCTCTAACGAATTGGGCCTTTTCTTTGACGGCTTTTTCTTTGGCCAAACGGGCTATACGGATTTCAGGATTCTGCTTCTCATACTGCTTTACCTGAGCCCTCTTTGCACTGACTCGATCTTTCCATCTTCCGCCTTGGATTTTAGAGCCTGCTGGTTTTCTGACAGTAGATGAGGACAGAGGTTCTGTACTGAAGTTTAGTAGTAAGCCATCTTCAGACATTTTAATGATAATAAGAACTGGCAGAATGAAAATACCGAAAGACTGAAAGACTGGAGATCATTACTCTTGAAATATATTTTTTTGCAGCCGCGTGAGCTGGTGATCCATGGTAGCCGTGCAACGGTCAGGGTCCGGGGGTGGGGCAGAGACAGGGGCCGTAAGGACAGTAAAGGAGAGTAACAGAATAGCTACAAGATATATTATGTTGGTTTGACAGTAGTATCTTGATAATGAGATAATCATGTGATTGAGGGTGAGAGTTTTTGATACTCTGACTATCTGGAATAACTAAGTACTTTAGGCATACTAAATAGCTTGTGCATTATCTTGTGGTTTTACGGGTTATCTCATTTTGAACATCAAACTACTTTAAAGAATCTACAAATGACAGATATAAAATACAGATAAAAACTAGCTATTCCTCTCATATTACCTTATTTTACCTTATTTTATTGTAATTTATTGTAATTTATTGCCTGGTAAGATGGCCTCTGCCCTTACCCTGAAATTTATTATGAGCAGGATCCAAAATTTCATGGCTTCTGCTAGTAATAGTAGTAGTTCTAAGACAAGTTCACTAAATATGGCAGAAGATGAGGAGGAGCATGGGCTGTTCGTAGCTCAGGCCGAAGAAAATGACAGTGACGAGTTAGCAAATGTCAGTGATGCCGAGATGAACGATGATAATGATAACAAAGAAGACGGGTCGTTGGATCCAGTAGTTCGAGAATTCCCAGTCTATTCATCACAAGTACTAGGCAACAAATTACATATATTACAATATCCCACTCGATCAGCACTTCGTCCTCTCATTACCGCACAAGGAACAGGTATTATGAGCTCACGGTGGAAACCTCGGTCAGGCATTGTAGAAGTAGACATTCCATTAGATACAAGCAAATTCTATGATATGGAAAAGGGCGAGAAATGGAATAAAGTGGATAGACAGACGTTTTCAGGAGTTTTGAAAAAGGGTCAAGGAAGATATATGGCGGGAGTATTTCGAGATGGAGAGTTGCATGTTTCTCCTATTGAAAGTGTAGCACAGCTGCGACCTCAATTTAAATACTTTGATAAACACATCAATACCGAAAAAGAGGCTAATCGAATGATTAAGACGGATCCTACCAAACCACGCGAGGCACGTTCTATTCAGATGTCGGCCAAATCCTCTGGAGACTTTGCACCAAAGTATTCTGGGGCGCTGGGAGCTCGTAAAATAGCTGATGAAGAGTCTTTTATCGATTTACAATGGCATGATAGAGATAGTAATGAGTCGTGGGATATGGCTGACAAGTTTGTTACTGAGAACAAGAGTGTTTTAGAGTCTACGACAACATTAAAAGAGTATACGGATAGGTTACAATAAATATTTATTATCTAGGAGTGACCACTTTGAGGGACTCAAGATGTAGTGAAAATATACATGCTGTATAAAGTTTATTACATATTGGAATGTCAATAGACATGATAAGTACAATATTAGACTGAATAACCATCTTAAGCTCTTATTGATCTCACAAGATATTATAGGCTGAATAACCAGTCTTATGCTCTTATTCATCTATAGACATAACTTATTATAGGCTGAATAACCAGCCTTAAGCTCTTATTGATCTCACAATATATTATAGGCTGAATAACCAAATCTTAAGCTCTATTGATCTCACTATGATAAGTACAATATTAGACTGAATAACCACCTTAAGCTCTATTGACGCTAGATCAAACCACCACTAACCTAGCCTGCTCACAAACAATCAATCAAACCAAATCTTTATAAGCTCCTCACTGACACCACTAGGAGTCAGAGTGCCGAGATCGGTTATTAGCGCAGTCACATACTGATGTGGAGTAAAGTCCACTTGAGGAGATTCAGATATGGCCTTTTCAGGCTCGACATCGGTGGTGAATTCAAGAGGATATTCCGTGGGAAGATCGTCGGGTGATAATGGATACAGTCGCACGAATTTATGACTTTCTGCGAGAACGTATACTGGTGTATTGGTGGTCTTAGCTAACACAGCTATCTGATAGCTACCCATTTGATTAATGACACCACCAGATTCCGCTACTCCTTCAGCTCCAAAAAATACCTTGTCCACTCGGTCAATTACATACCCAACCGCCGAGTCCGGAATCTGACATACAGGAATGCCCTTTTCTCGCAGAATACGAGCCATCTGATGGCCTTGGCCCGATACTCGCGCCTCTGTCACATACACCCGGAACCGGATAAACTGCGAAGCAGCATGCAATAATAGTCCCGACACCGCTCGCGACCGTCCATGAAGAAGAATCACGTCATCATCTCGAATAAAAGGCAGACCTATCTCAGCAATCTTCTGCCGTGACGCCTTGGCTCGGTCCGCAAACAACCGCCCATTGGCCACCAAATGCTGCTTACATGCCTCCCAGTCCTGGCTGGACTCATTATGAATATTCCTCAAAACAAACCGCAGAAACAGGTCGCAACCCGCCGACAGCGAAATCGAGTTCTTGACACTCTTCTTCAATGCCGAAGTCGACTTCTCCAGCACCTGGATCAGCTCGGACGACGTCGAGGCTATAACTGGTTAGCTAACTGGGCAAGACACGAGTAGAGGGGGCGGGTCTCCGACGGCTGGGCTCTGCCCAGACCCGTGGCTCGCTTCGCTCGGACGTACGTTGGGTGAATTTTAGTAGGGCCACCAGGGATTCTATGGCCGCTACTGGCATGGTCATTTCTTCATCTTCTTGTAAAAATTTGAGATAGGTCTTTTTAATGTCGAATGAGTCGGCTCCACCCTCAGCTGCCACCGTGGTTTCCTGCACTCCTGGCATGGTGTGTGCTAATGGGTCTTGATCTATATCTATATTATCCAAGCTCTTGATCTCTCCAGCATGAAAATAATCTGGCTCGTGAACTGATCTCGTAGGGCAAGGATCCGCCACGGTCACGTGCCGTCTGCCTCTCTAGGCTTGATCCTCTTCGAGGGGTGATGGTCAATCCAGCACTCGAATGTCGAGCCGTCAAGAGACAAAGTCTGCTGCCGGCTCTGCCTCCGGCGGCTGGGCGCTGCCCAGACCCGTTTGCTCCGCTGCGCGGAGGGCTGCTTCGCTCGTGGAGAAGATTGCTCGAGGCGGGTGAGCAGTGGCAGACGAAGCAGTCAAGTGTTAGGTTTGTCTGTAGGAGGAGCGTGGATTGACTGGCTCATAAAGAAGTTAACTAATTATCTATTGTATATGGAGCAAAAGAGCATGCTAGTTGTTCCAACTTTTGAGATGTCCAGAAACGGTATTTACGATAAGCTAAATCGAGTCGAGAACGAAGGTTCTCGGGTTTATTGATGGCGTGACCATTTACCTTTCGACCAGTAACGAACGGGAAAATGCAACGAACCTGAGTCGCATCCTAGAGATGTGCCATCAGTAGACTGAGGAACACTACACTGCCATAGATTATGGCGATAAACTAGGGTTCCTCCATGTCAGAAAAACCTCTCGCATACCTAAGCGCAGTTTTCGGCTTGCGCTACCTGTGGGAAACGAGCACCAGAGCCCGAGTGACACAATTAAGCTACTGGGTATCACTATTGACAAGGGTCTAACGTTTAAACCACACTATGAAGTGGTATGTAGGCGACTAAAACAGCTCTTGGGAGTTGTAGGTCGATTGTCAGGTGTGGTGAAAGGGGTGAGCGGTATGTCCATGAAAAGCCTGTACGAAGCTTGCGTGCGGTCCGTTATGGAATATGCCAATTACATCTGGTATCCCCACCTACCCAAGAGTTCCGTCGAACAACTCCAAAGGGTACAGAATCGTGGCCTACAAAACACACTAGGAGCATTCCGAGGTACTCGCCTAGATGCTATGCATCGGGAAGCTCATATACTCGCGACGCAAACCACCCTGGAAGAGCAAAATGTGGCCACAGCTCAACGTAGTTGGACTGTAACCAAACAGATTCGACGAAATATTCGAAAGGAAATGATCACGGCATGGAGTGACAGGTTCGGGACTGGAATAGCTGGTGGCTTTTACAGGTCATTAGTTGGCTCAGACCTTTACCCATCTCTCCAAAAGAACCCATTATGCGAATTCTTTGACAAGAGCCCACGCCATATACTAAGTCGACTAGTTCAATTCCGGACTGGAGCAGGTGCGATAGGAGCGTACTTCCAGAAGCTCAACACTGTAATTGTGGTGCGCTGGAAACGGTGAAACATATCCTGGTTCACTGCCCTCTCCGTCGGGCTGCGCGCTCTGTGCTTAGCTCGATATCCTCAGAACTTTATCTTAAGATCCTTCTTGACACCAAGAAGGGTCTAGAAGCGGTAGTCAGCGAGCGGTCGTCATAGATTTTCCCCATATTATCGTGAGAGAACCGGTTTCCCTATGACGCTTTCAAAAGTGGAAATCCGACCCTGCCCAAACGTGTTGAATCCAACAACGAACCCTGCAATAGAAAGGGGCTCTGCCTCCGGCGGCTGGGCGCTGCCCAGACCCGTAGCTCCGCTTCGCGGAGGATGGGGTAAACTGGAAAAGACAAAACGTGGGAGCTGCTCAACGCTGTTGGACGGTAACCAAACCGATTCGACCAAATCTTCGAAAGGAAACGACTCTGCCCAAATGTGTTGAGTCCAACAACGAACCCTGCAATAAAAAAACGCTGACAAGCCCTTATCTGGCGGCACATGCTGAATCGGTCTTCCTTTGTATTTTGTAATTATGTAAGACAGAGACGTTAATTGATTATCTAAGTCGAGAACGATGTTCAGTATGATAACAGCAATAGACTGTACGATTTTCAAGCACTTGTCTTCAGAAGCACTTGCGTACTTTTCAGTAGCGAACCTTTGGCCTGCGCAAGGCATAAATAAGGGGAACTTTTCATGCCTCCAAAATTCCATGCCTTGGGCATTTCATCTCGAAGAAATATACTCGGAACTTGGCAGGATCTTCTTTAGCTTGACAGTGGCAGGCCTAGGTCTGAAAGTTTGGGCCAAACGTCAGAATGTAACTGGCCATCATAGTTTTAAGAGTCATAGTATAACCAACCATTCAAGGACTGAAACAGATCATCCAGGCAACTATGTCATTCAAACGATGATCATACCAGATTCCTTTACTTTGCATTCTTAAGTGGATTTACGAGGGCCCAGAAGGCAGGGAATCTAAACCGAGCTGTCGGCCCCTGACTCGAGCGCAGCGAGCAACGGGTCTGGGCAGAGCCCAGCCGCCGGAGGCAAAGCCAGGGGTGAACGAGTGAGGGAGAGTTGATTCAAGTGCAAGTGGTAAATGAGCTGCGAGAATACACGCGTTGAAGAATGTAAAGAAGGTAGCAAGGCGGAAGCTTCTCTGCGTGGATCACATTAAGCATCGAGAGCAATGGATGAGGGGAGGGGAGTGAGGTGGAGAGAAGTGGGTCACTCGATGTATCTACTTTCGTCGCTTCGTCGCTTCGTCGCTTCGTCGCTTCGTCGCTTCGTCGCTTCGTCGCTTCGTCGCTTCGTCGCTACACCATCGCTTATCTACTTTCTACACCAACACTCTTCCACTTGACATCTCCACTTGACCTCTCCTCTCTACGCCATCGCTGATTCTGACTCCTTTTTCTGACTTCACCCCACAATCGTGGCTTGCTTGCACCCGCCCTAACGTAGAGCTTAACCCCGCACTTTTGTTTTTCCTGCGCGAACACAGCCAATGAAATAGGCTCCATTGCTGCCTAGCGCATGCAGGCCTCAACGTTATTCAGTGCGCGACCTGCCAGGAAGGGATGACACGAAAACAGCTCTTATGAAAAAAGCGGCTTGCTAGCCATATCAAGCCCAACGCGACCGTCAGTCCGGATGGACACGGACCACCCAAGCTTCAGCACCAGCTCCAGCACCAGCACCAGCACCAGCACCAGTCCTATCAAGGACCGCACTCCGGAGATAACCCAGTCAGGGGCGCAAGCACATTCTCATCAACGGACTCTGACTGATCCCGAGTCTCCGCTTGCGATGTCCGGTGGCCCCGGCTCCTGTTTTCCGGATCCTGTCTCTGGTTTTCAACTCACTTCCATCCAATCCCTCGCTGCCTCTCCAACCTGTCGACCTGCCCTACCGTCCTGGCTACTCGCTCCCTCCTGCTCGCCTGCCCTCCTCCGCCGCCGCTATCTCCCACCTCTCTTCTCTCTTCGTTCGCTACCCCAGCGCCGGCATTAACACTCGCACCGGGGTTCCTGCCCTGCACGCGGCGTCGGCCCCCGTCAGCTGCACCGGCCGCCCTGGCGCGCACGCAGTCACGCGAACCGGCCGGGCTTCGCCTCCGGCGGCTGGGCGCTGCCCAGACCCGTGGCTCCGCTTCGCGGAGGGCTGGGAGTGTATACCGGACCCTCAGCCACGACCCCACGCTCCCAGCCCTCCGCGAAGCGGAGCCACGGGTCTGGGCAGCGCCCAGCCGCCGGAGGCATCCCCCAGCGACAGGCCCGGGACGCCGGCCCAAAGCGGTAACGGCGGGCGCACGCGCAACAGCGCAGCGTTAGTGCTATTGTGTATGCCGGGGGGGGGGAGGGACTCCCCAGGGTTTGTGCAGAGTGCGCGCAGCGGGTACGCCTGCCAAGCCAGAGCCGGGTCGGGCAGTGGGCGCGGGTTATAAAAGCAGATATTTCCCCAGATTTTAGCGAGCCCGAAGATTTGAAATCGGATCGTTTTGGCGAGCGCGAGTTAGAATAAAACGATAAAACAGTAAAAGAAGGGCAAACGAGATACGATAGGAGATACGACAAGATACACGAGGAGTGTTACAGGAAAAGCGTTACGCGAACGTTACAGGAACGTTACAGGATCGTTACAGGAACGTCACAGGAACGACCCACAAACAACCCACAGACGACCCACAAACGACACAGGAAGGAACGTCTCTGGAGACCTTATCACAATGGTCAGTTTAATTCCTCATCAACAGTTGAACGCCAGTGGCGCAGGCAGACATTTCCAGGCCAATTCGACATCCAATACGGGAGGAAATAGCTCTGCAGATAACCAGATTCTCGCCCGATTGGACGCTTATCTACCAGCTCTCAATACAGGACTCATGGATGGCAGGATCCAGGATGTGATTATCAAACATCCACTTGTGAGATCATTGGTGGTTCCAGAATGTGATTTGGAGGCCCGCAGAAGATGTATAGCACTGATTTCAAAGGCCCTAGGAGCCGCCACTCCCGTGTTGCCTTTAATATTACAGGACCATCAGACTCGACAAGACCACCGTAGAAAGAAACGTCGTGGCAGTTCGACGGCGACGGGAACGGCGACAACAACTGCTGGCCCCGTTGGTGGTGGTGATGACAACACCACTGCTGCTGCTGCCACGGCCGCTGCTAACTCGACTATCCATGCTGCGTCCACGTCAACATCCACGTCTACGTCTACGTCTACGCCTGGTAATAGCAGCAAAGAATCTCCAAGAATCCCTAAACTATCCCTCGAGGCTCAGAGTAGACTTATCACAATAGTAGCGTCTATGGCGGAGCGGGACCCACTGATTCGATTCTGGATGAACCACCATGTGAATTATCAAGCACATGCCAATTCCATGGATTCAGAAGATGGCAATAACAGTAGCTCACGGAAAAGAAGATACTCGTCTTATACATTTTCGTCGTCTCCCAGTACCGCCAACACCACCACCACCAGATATCTTGACATGTCGACTTTTGACCTGTATTTAAAAGTCAAGACGTCCAAAGAGTTACTGGCCGATCTGGCCGATAGGATCCAAGGAGCCGTATGTAAAGCATTCTGGGACTGCTGGGATGAGGTGTTTATCACTTTGGCTGAAATCGTTGGGGCAGATGTGCTACAAAAGGCTCATCAAGGCCGGATCTTTCGCCCTTGTGGAGATGCAGCCATTTACCTAAATAATGTCAAAGTATCGAAAAAGCGATTGGTGGAGCAGAAACGACGTTTATCCATGTTGGATCGAGGTCCCACAACGAATGCCAATACCAATCCTAATGGTCTACGATGGAATCATCCTTATTATAACAACCATCACACTCATACCACTACCACCAGTACTCCACTTGCTGGTCCCGTTGAAGCATCTCCATTTTCTCCAGACCAATTTCTTAATGATGTACCCAGTTTTGGTCCTACTCCTACGTCAAGTACCATGAGCTTTGCATTACCTCTCTCTCCTGATAAGAGCAGTGGCTCACCAGACTCTACCGGTACAAGCAGTTCTTCAATGTGCCCCCAGGTCCCTGGCTCGAATAATGTCCTTGTCGCCACGCCTCCATCCAGTACGAACGGTAGCATGTCGTCATCCTCATCGTCTACGTCGTCAACATCAGCCACAAATAAATTGTCTCTTGTGGACTCCAACGACTTGGAATTCATCATGCAGGATGTGTATTCAGACCGTACCAAGTTTGACCAATATCTGGGCGATTTTACCACTCTGGACGACTCGGAGTTTATCAACATTCAACACAACCCTTCAACAAACACAAATAGGTTGGCATCTGGATCCAATGGGTCCACTGGGTCCACAGCCTCGGACACTTCGACTCCACAGACTATCACGTCTCTTCCCACGCCTCAAAACTCTGCATCTCCAAACACCACCACCACCACCACCACTCCTGGCGGGTCTCATCTCAATCTCCGGCAGCGGATCAAGCTCATGGAGGAGGGCAAAATGCCTGAAGAGAACCCGTCTCCGTCCAATATCGTGTGGTAAGCACACTGGCAGGCCAGTGTGCGTAAAAGAAAGATTCCTTTCAATGCTATTTATATTTGTTTTATGATTGTACAATGAACTAATAGAATCAATCTCAAGATCGAACTAGTGCTCATAGGTACTAAGAACAAGAAACATCAACGAGTCGAGTGAAACATACCAGTGTATCAACGAGCCAGTATGATGCTTGCGAACACGGCAAAGTCAAGTGGGATTTTTGGACTTTTGCAAACGGCATCAACGATGGTTAGAGACTTGTTCATAAAGTCAAGTGTGATATTTGGACTTCTGCAAACTGCATCTACGAGTCCAAGTATGACGCTCAGCAAACTGCAACGATGATGATTGGAGACATTAGCCAACTGATCCAAGTCCAAGTGTGATGTTTAGACACTTGAGCAGCATCAACGAGCCCAAGTATGATGTTTAGAAACTTGAGCAAACTACATCAACTATGATGTCTGGAGAAATTAGCCAACTGATCAAAGTTAAGTGTGATTTTAGACACTTGAGCAGCTGCATCAACGATGATGGAGACATTAGCCATCTGCATCAAGGATCCAAGTATGACGTTTGAAGACTTGTGCAAACGGCATCAAGTTCCAATTGTGATGTCTGGAGACATTAGCCAACTGCATCAAAGTCAAGTGTGACGTTTAGAGACTTGAGCAGCATCAACGAGCCCAAGTATGATGTTTAGAAACTTGAGCAAACTGCATCAACTATGATGTCTGGAGAAATCAGCCAACTGATCAAAGTTAAGCGTGATTTTAGACACTTGAGCAGCTGCATCAACAATGATGTCTGGAGACATTAGCCAACTGATCAAATTCCAAGCATGACGTTTGGAGACTACTTGAAAGCGGTCTACTTAAAACGCTCTATTTCCAGCTTAAAGAGTGGTATAAATCAGTACCTCAAAGGTTGGTGAGCAGTAAGCTACAGGAAGGAGAGACTTCTCCAGATGAAAATCTGCATATTGCTTTCTATTCTGCTGAAAAGGATCCCATGCAAATTATGATTGCGAACCAGAGTCTCTGCTTCACCTGCTGCCTCTAAAGCATCCCTTTGAGCTTTTAAGTCTTGTAGTTTGCTATCGATCGTCTCAAAAATGGTGAATCTCTGGCTTTCACCGCCTTGGATGCTCTCAATGTACAGCGAAGAGTGATTTTATCAGGCCACTGTAACTCCGAGCGTTCATCTTATGATTAATGATTTACTCGGGAATGGAAGTAGAACCAACCGAATTTAATGAATATGAAATGTTATTTGTCACTGATATAATTTAAATAGACAACAATTTATACATGAAATAGGTCCTGCGGGCTGATCCGGCTCCCCTCGAGAAAGTCCCGAGTCTGCCCGCGCATCTCCAGCACGTCTCCCGCGATCTGTTCAGCCGCGACCGCCGCTCCTTATCTGGTCGCTAGACCGCACTCCCATTCGGGCCACGGCCGTCGCGTGATGCCCGTCTCTCGCACTCTTCTTATCAGTAGCAGCAGATGTCCAGCGGCCTTGGCAGATAAACCCCCAGTATAAATAGGCCCACGCCCCCTGCGGGCTCCCCAAATGTCTGTCAACCAACGCTTCTTCCCCGCGAAACCTCTCCCCTCAGCCAACACATGGTAAAGTGAGTGCTCGCTGCCAGGGGGTCTGCCTCCGCCCCCAATGCCCCGGTGCGCAGAATCTAACGGTTGTAGCATGGCCAGTGGCCTTGGACAGGAGTTTGAGAACTATTTGCTTCACTTAGAGGACCGCAGACTGCTGCGACTGCCTGCGTCGGCGGATATCCAGTGCTCGCTGACAGCGGTGAGCAAGTTGCGTGCGAAGAAGGGCGTGCCTCTGCTGGTAGTGACGGGCCGTGTGCATTATCAGGGCGAGCTGCTGGCCGACGACCTGGACGTGGTGATTGATCCTAAGGGTATCAACTCCGTGGTCCATTGTATGCAGATTCCTGCCGAGTCCAACATCTCCCCGCTGGCTTGCATCTCCGACAAGGGCCGCTTCATCGACATCCACCTGTCGGCCACCACCACCGCCGCCAAACACCACTCGGCGTCCAGCTATCTCCAGATCGCGGACATCTCCCCGTATGACTGCATTCTCGGCCACGACTGGCTGGCCAGCCTCTAAATACACTAGTCCGAACCTCATCCCACACGCCTCCGGCGGCTGGGCGCTGCCCAGACCCGTGGCTCGAGCTGCGCTCGAGATGCTGGGATCTCATAGCGACGAGCGAAGCGAGCAACGGGTCTGGGCAGCGCCCAGCCGCCGGAGGCAGACCCCGGGCACAACCCCCCTGCCCCACCGCGGGGTGTCGTATCTTGGGGCCATTAAGGTTTTATGCTAGTTACCCCTGAGATCGTCAGACTGGGCAGAGTACCCTAGCCCCCCTCAGGGGCATGTCTGGCGAACTGAGCGGGGTCAGAGCTGTCCACTCTCGCTGGGCCCGTGGTACGAGGGACCCCGGGGCTGTGCCTCCGGCGGCTGCTAGACACCACGCTGTTGAGGACTAAGAGAGGCACCGAGATGTGGGGTTGCAGCAAAACTGCGGTAGTTGTGTTTGGATAGAAGGGGTGTATAGTGTAGATGGACTCGAGGAAAGGTAGACGGAGTTTCGCGGGTCGAAGATCCAGCGACTGCTAATGGAGGAGATAGGTGGATTAGTCCGAGAGGAGGAAGAGCGTCAGCACACAGGGGCGGGGCAGAGAGACGCCCGCTGCTTGTGGCAGTACTAGATGGTTGTGCAAGCGCACGCAATGAAACACAACTAGGCCACTCTCTCTACTCTCTCTTTCCAGCAAATCCATGCTCATTATCCTCATTCATAACATGCCAGCGTCCCGAGCGAAGCGAGCAACGGGTCTGGGCAGAGCCCAGCCGCCGGAGGCCGAGCCCCGGAGTAGACGAGGACCCTGGGCGCATCACGTGGTTTGTGCGGGGCAGGACGGCAAGGGAGAAGTGGGGATGGGCAGGGCATTGATTGGGGTTGGGGTGAGCAGCGGACAATTTTTTTTTTGCATGGGCACGGCGGTGCGGTGGTTATTCCCCACACAGGCCCAGAGAAGAAGCTCATGCCGGCAAGTTAGATGGCTATTAAGCTTGGGCAGTAGGAGATCTGAAGAGAGATTTGGTATATTAGCAGGTTTGAGAGAGAGAGAGAGAGAAAGAGATTTGAGTGTGTGGGTTGAGAGATTTGTAATTTTAAAAGAAACGAATTGCATTGTCGGTTCGTGTAGACGGTTATGAACCAAAGTCAGGTGAAGCAGCAGTCCGATCATCTCAGTAGCCAAGAGCCGACGACCGACTGACGATTAGTGGTTGGGTCGAGGATGAACCAGAACTAGAATAGTGTAGTGAAGACGGATTGAGAGAACGAAAAGGAAACGAAAGAAACGTAAGAAACGAAAGAAACGAAAAGAAAATCATGTCTATGGAGATTAGTAGCGCTGCTTCGTCGTCGTCGTTCACGGGTAAGATCGAGCACCGGTCGCCAACAAAAGATCACCAGTATCCAACATTAGCTAATCTATTGAATCCGAATGATCGAGATCGAACGAGAGATAGAGACGCGTCGGATGAGGATAAGGTGGATGACGAGGACCCGTTGGCCGTGCATCCTTTTAAACTACACAAATCATGCGATTATTGTCGACATCGTAAAATCAAATGTGTAAGAAGAGATGGATCCAAGATGTGTGATCATTGTAGAACTTGTGAAGTGGCATGTACGTTTAGTCGTAAAATGCCCAGCAAGAAGAGAAAGTTACGATCAGCCAAGATAGCTGCTTCAATACGAGAAAAAGATAAGTCCACTGAGAATGACAATGAAAATGACGATGAAGATGGCTACAACGTATCTATTGGATCTCCTTCAGGAAGTCCTGCTAATAATAATATGAGTCCGACGACTGCAGCGAGAACCACAACCACCACTAGACCTACTCAGCCACAACCAACTGCCAACTCGGCAGGTTCCAATGTTCCAGTCACGGCAGGTGGATGGTACTACGAGCCGTTTTTTGATCTCATTTACAGTACCAAGGCATCTCCTACTGAAGAAGTTGCAAACGATATGAAAAGCTCCACTATGTCTCCTTCATATACACAGGATAAAAATAGCCCGTACCATCATCCCCGATACGAGGATCGTCACGCCAGTATCAGTAGTACAGCCACGAGCCAGTTCACGTCGTCACCTAACAGTACGTCTGAAGTCACCTTGACGGCCTATTCAGACCGTAACCGTGATCATAGCCCACCTCCTCCACCACCTCAACAACAACAAAATAGCCTAGCTTCACTGGCAATACTAGCTACTGCTACTCCTCTACCATTATCACCAGCCAATTATTCGGCGTCCAAGCGCTCGTCTGAAGGCCCACATGCTGTTAAAGAGGCTTACACTCTTTATATTGAACCATATACACCGTTTTTCCCGACCCAGTTTTACGATACCAATAATGAAATGTCCAATTTGGCCCGCTGCTGTATGAGTCTTGCGTCGTTTTCTTCTCCAAATAGCGTGGCTCCAGTCGGATCCATTGCCATGTTATACGAAGTAGTGGACCAACTTCTGTGTCAAGAGGCGGTATGGAACGAGTTCTCTCTATCAGCAATCTTTTGCGTTCTAGTAAGACATAAACTGCCTTTTGATCGTGTATCAAGCGCTTTGGATAATTTCCTTCACAACGTTCGCCTACGGCATCCCAGCTCGCATTCCACCACTAGTAATAATACCACCACTACCATCAACTCTACCACCACCACCACCACCAACACCACCGACACCACCACCAACACCAACACCACCACCAACACCACCAACACTGCTACCAATGGCTCCACGTCCAATTATAACCTATTTATGGGAGCTATATCTGCATTTGCATGGAACTCGTTTGTGGCCTACGACAATCTTTCCCCACTACCTATTGAAGACGACACAATAGTCATAGACATTTATGACGAGGTGTCGAGAAATCTAAGTGAAGAGAGTTTTGCTTTTCATTTTGTTTACGTGTCTGCATTATTATATCGGTTCCGGCTTCTGATGCTTGCTCCTGGCCATTCTGCCGAGTTGTCCTTCACATCTTCTTCTTCTTCTGTTTCTTCGGCTCATACAATCACCACTACTGTTGCTGCTGCTGCTGCTACGGTACCCGCTGCTGCCAATAGCCCAGCTCAGCAGGATGAAATGTGGCATCAACAACGCAAGAAACTCATCCGCCTAGAATCTGAATTGCTTCTATGGCCTGTACGACTACCCAAGCATCTCACAGTCGTCAAAGACGAGCTAATAGCCACTCCGGGAGCCATCATTCTTCATGTGCTTCATAATACCGTCCTCCTCGCCTATTACTCACGAGCCATCAAATATAAGGACGCTTACGGTCGAATGCTATCCATTCTACCCGTACCAGGACTGCTCCAATTTCTATGTGGAATGGCCGCCAGCTCCTTCAAATGTCGCAGAGACATTATCGAAAAGTGGCCCATTATCAAAGACTGCCTCGTGCTCACTGCCAGGCTCATCCTCGAACTCTACAACCGCACTGAATACGAGGATTGTAAAGTAGCCCTCGCTCTTTACAACGATGCCCACACTGATCCCGCCCTCTACTCCGCCATCCGCAAAACCTTGGGTTCCGTCAACTGGGCCGCCAACGACGAGGACGGCGCAGCGCTCTACTGGATCTTTAGGGATGTAAGATCCATGTCCCTTCAGCATCTGCTGTATTGAGGGGGGTGGGGACACGCCTCCGGCGGCCGGGCGCTGCCCGGACCCGTTGTGCTCGCTTCGCGAGCGTGCTAGCGTTGGACGTTTGTATGATAATGAATTTTTTTTAACACAATTGGTGGGAGGAAGAGTGCTTGCAGGTCGAGATGGCTTGTGACCGTCGCATGCTCGGTCGGTGAGCATTGTTCTCGATTAGCACGGAGGTGGCTTTTGGCCATTTGACCCACTCTCTCTGATATAAAGTATTGTAAATGATAGAGTGAGAGCTTGATCCGTCAGGGGAGTGCTACTTATAAGACCCTTCTCTTGTGAAAGCACCGCTTAGAAATAATCGATATATCTAATTGATAGTATGTTGTCGACTGAGGCTAGATCTCATAACAGAGTTCATTAGGACACCAGCTTCCATGAGTAAGGAACATAAGCATAAGACCTTCAAGAAGACAAGCCGTCAAGCTAAAAGAGAGAGGTATGAAAGTCTATTGCTACACTTTGGCTAAGTAATACAGCTTGGGGTCAATGAACAACAATGTGTTGCAAGGCCTTCTTTCGACATCAGTAGAAATACGATCCTTGGTCTCGGGAACATGGCAATAAAATATGGATCCCAGTAGACTTGACAACGGTGAATCACTTAACAACCAAGGTGATGAAAAAAGGGAAACCGTCATCTTCTTGCTGACCTGGACAATTTTTGATTCGGACCGTCCAGAATAACGAATCCATCTACGTTGGATGTTGGATGTTGGACGCATGAGCTGCTTGGAAATGCCAATACCTTCTGCTACCATCCAAACTATCCAGTCATACTTATTTAATGCCCCTAACAATTTCCATTTATTTTCCCGTTGTCTCAGAGCCTACGTGGCCAGTATGTTAGAATTGAGCTTTTGAAGTTGTTTTGGTTAAGAGGAATGAAATCAAACTCCATTCAACTCTACAGATACAAATCTTCTAACAAATCGGTTAAGGATTTAGTTAAATCTTTACATCCATGTAGCCTTCTTTGGATTCCTCGGTTATTTTCTGAAAATTTTGTATACGGTTCATAAAGAACATATACTCATTCATCATTAACTTGAAAGGAAGCTACCATAAACAAATCACAATCAAAATGAATGACCGGTTATTTGTCTTGATTTAGCTAAAAGGTCCTTCTGTAAAAACTTGCCATCGCCTACTAATACACAGAATCTATTTCGCCAAAGCTCATCAGGTATTTGATACCTTTGTTGTTTCAAGGCTCAAGGTGTCTTCATCCACATGTGAGGTTGTAGTTTGGTGTTTCTCTCAGACTTGACAAAACAAATGTATAATAGGTGAATACGTCCAGAGTGTGGGCCTTCTGCTCCGAGAAGCATTCCATTCCAAGATGCCTGCTAAATATGTTAGCTCGCTGCCCAATAAGACTGAAAGATTGACTGTGATACGATCTCCATTTGCACCCTCTAAATCCAGGGAGAATTTCCAGCAAATCACACCTAGCGCATTATCAAGCTCTACGATGCCAACCATCAAGTGGTGCAAGTGTTATGATAACCTAGCCACTAACAAACAAAGTGGAGTCGCCAGTGAGTCTTATATTGTTGTGATTGAGACCTAGAAGCTGTTCAAAACGACTCAATATTCCGTCATGATTCGTGGACGAGATACCAGCAAGGTCTATCCAAACAGAAAAAAATTGTTCCTATTATTACCAGTTTCTAATAATACATGATAGGACAGAAACACTAGCAAATACTCCATTGGCGGAGTAAGTATCAAGGCCACTCCATATCACAACGATGCAGGTTCCCGATAGAACCAGCCATTACGCACCTATTCAAGATAGTGAACATGTCAAAGATTCTCGAGCCAATAGAGAAGTGAGATCATGGTGACAGGTAGCAGTGGCTCCGTTGATTCTCAGCCAATTCAACTCTTTCTACTCGTCTTCCATTCCATGTCATCTGCTATAATAACTTGTAGCAAGTGGAAGCCGAGTCCAATCATTCATTGACTACAAACACAACAACAATGAACCTCTAAGAGTTTAAAAAACTGAATACCCCAATCTGATAAATCTCTCTCTTTCTCGATATTGTCCATTGTCTATTGTATATTGTACATTGTATATTGTATATTATATGTTATTTGATAATGGTGTCAAACACACAACACAACGTCAATAGAGCACTACAGTACATATGTGGAGGTGCATACATATAATGCACGTCGACGCAGGACCCAGCACCTGCATCCCCGACAGTCTCCACCGCTCACCACGCTCACCACGCTCACCACGCTCACCACGCTCACCACGCTCACCACCGCTTGTCTGCCTCCGGCGGCTGGGCGCTGCCCAGACCCGTTTGCTCCGCTTCGCGGAGAGGCCGAGAGCGTGTGTGAGCATGGCTTGTCGGGAGCCATCGTGGGCAGCCAATCGTGTAGCCACGCGGGGACGGGCAGACCCACTTGCGAAGCGGAGCACCGCTCCGGACACTATCCTCCTATACATCTGCTACTACTCTCCCCTCTTCCCTCTCGCCCCTCATACCCGGCCTTCCAGCGCAGCTGGAACAACGGGTCTGGGCAGCGCCCAGCCGCCGGAGGCGACCCCCCCTCCCCCTTCCCCTGCTTCGAGGCAGAGGGAATCGGCGCAGGTACCGTCTTCGACGCAGGGCCCAGGAAGTCGTGCGGCTGGAGGTTGGGAGTTTAGCAGTTGGGAGAGAGAGAGAGAGAGCATGTGAGACATGATAGACAGCCTGAGAGACATGAGACTTAGGGAAACGAGAGGGCCAATTTCAGGCTCACAGAGCAGCAGGAAAAACACTCTCACATCAGACAACAAACGCAATCTACGACCGGACAACAACCACCAGACCGGACCAGTCAATCATCTGATCCGAGCGGCTGGCTGGTCGGTGTGAGGCTGCGGCAGCACCGCCTCGGCGGCCTCCGGGGCAGACAAACAGACAAACAAACAAACAAACAGAGCAGGTGGCAACGAGCTCGCCTCAAGATCCATCCGCTTTCCAAATCTTCAAAACAAACCGAACTCCCAACTCTGGAACCGCAAAATGCAGTTGCAAAACAGCAAATTTTTCTCGCTGCCTGGTGCGCCTCCGGCGGCTGGGCGCTGCCCAGACCCGTGGCTCCAGCTGCGCTGGAGGGCTTGGAGCGTGGAGGGAGGGGGGAGGGGCGATGGGGAGAGCGTGGCGGCGGTTGTGGTGGTGGAGACGGTGGAAGGCGTGCGGAGCGTGGTGTGCAAACGGCGTCGTGCGCACCGGCAGCCTCGAACTACTTCACGAACTCCACAAGCCGGCACGACTGACAGCGACAACACCACCGCACCACCGAACCACCACCACGCCCAACGCTCCCAGCCCTCCAGCGCAGCTGGAGCAACGGGTCTGGGCAGAGCCCAGCCGCCGGAGGCGCACCAGGCACCGCCGAGTCAGCGAGGAGCGAGAAAGGATAGAACTTATCTATTTAATACATTAAACCATAAAGACCCATTACAAAACAATTAATAAAAATAAAAAAGACGGAGCACGCTTTGGGGCGGTGAGGGGCTTAGATACGTTCGCCACGGAGACGACGAGCGAGCTGGATGTCCTTCTTTTGAATGGTGACACGCTTGGCGTGGATGGCACACAAGTTTGTATCTTCAAAGAGCGAGACAAGGTAGGCTTCAACAGACTCTTGGAGAGCACCGATGGCCGAAGATTGGAAACGAAGATCGGTCTTGAAGTCTTGGGCGATTTCTCTTACAAGTCTTTGGAAGGGGAGCTTTCTGATGAGCAACTCGGTGGATTTCTGGTAACGACGGATTTCACGGAGAGCAACAGTACCAGGCTTATATCTGTGAGGCTTCTTGACACCACCTGGGGCAGCTGTTGAAGGAGCAGATTTTCTAGCAGCCTTGGAGGCGATTTGCTTACGGGGAGCTTTACCACCGGTGGACTTTCTAGCGACAGTAGACTTTGTTCTGGCCATTTCGAATGATTATCTTGTTGTTTGTTTGTTTAAAAAAATAAAACTTTGATGTAAAGATAGAAGTAAGAAAAAAAAAAGAAGAAAGAAAGATGTGACCAAGGTGGGGATGTGATAGTTTTTATATTAGTGGGAATGATATCAACTGAAGAGGATAAACTGAGCGCGGCTATCAAGAATGATGTAGTCGGTGTAGTCGGTGTAGACGGTGTTGTTTGGTGTAGTCGATGTTGTTTGTGTATTCTGCATTGTCGGTGTAATCGAGTGTGTTAGGCGGGCTGTAACAGTGACTGGGAGGAATGGAATCATAATAGCAACCACTTTGATGTAAAAGTAAACTGATGTAAACGGCAAGAACACCGCCGTCGGTGATGTAACGTTTAATGCTATGATATGTGATATGTGATATAGTGATATCTCACATACGCTTGTCCTTTCCATCTCTCTCTCATTCCCGTTTGTATGTTCCTGCCTCGTATCCACTTACTCACCTGCCCAATCACTCACCTGCTCAATCACTAACCTATTCAATTGCTACCTCAATAACTCATTAACTCATTAACTGATATGTGATATCACAATGCACTCCCATGCAATATTGATATCATCTAAACGGCATTCTTCTTACTCCCCGACTCTCACAATATTCAACCTTCAATCTCCTCTTACCACCATCACGGTGGGTGCGCAAATGGTTGGGAGAACTCGGTATAGCGGTTCTGCCTCCGGCGGCTGGGCTCTGCCCAGACCCGTTGTGCTCGCTTCGCGAGCATGTTCATTAATCAGTCTGTGATGTACAAGCTCATCCTGTGATATATCTGTGAATATCATGACTTGATATACTTTGAATACCGTACATCATGGAATACACTTTCTCCCAACTGTTATCCAAATATCACCATCAGGCACACTTCCAACATCAGCCAGAACCGCCTGCCATAACCGCCTGCCATCAACTCAAAGTCCCAACGCCAACTGTCAAACGCACCACCACCACCACCACCACCACCACCACCACTCACTCTATATCTTAATATCGAAATATCAATCTAATCCTGTACCAATACAAGCCACCTCTGTCCATCATTCCGTACTCTACCGCCTAACTCCCTCTACACATTCCACACCTACGGCAGTTTGGCCATCACTTTCTCTCAACCTATATAAACCCCCACTATTCCCTTTCTGTAAAGTCCTATTTCCCCTTTTTTCTTAACTTTACATCAATTAGTCAAACTCTTTCAATCAATCACTAATTATTAACAATGTCTGGCCGTGGTAAAGGTGGTAAAGGTTTAGGAAAAGGTGGCGCCAAGCGTCACAGAAAGATTCTTCGTGATAACATCCAAGGTATCACCAAGCCCGCTATCCGTCGTCTGGCGAGAAGAGGTGGTGTCAAGCGTATCTCAGCTCTCATCTACGAAGAGACTCGAGGAGTCCTCAAGTCCTTCCTTGAATCCGTCATTCGTGATGCTGTCACCTACACTGAGCACGCCAAGAGAAAGACCGTCACTTCGCTCGATGTCGTCTATGCCCTGAAAAGACAAGGCCGTACTCTTTACGGTTTCGGTGGTTAAACGTGCTTCCCCGGATCCCCCACCGCACTCTGTAATTTTTTTTATTTGTTTGTTTTTGTATTCCGTTGGGTTCTACAGGTTCTAATGTCATGGGATTATTTATCTTTCTTTCCATGGACTCGGTCCAAAATGTCGTGAAGTGGGTCATGTGACACCGGGGTTCTGCCTCCGGCCCCACACTTGTATATGTATATTATATTGACTACAAAGAAGAGGACGACGAGGTGTAGCCAAAGTGGTTCTGGGATACACGCGGTTGGCGGACACGAGTGGCACTGGCCCATAGGATCATGCTCGAAAGCTGGCGGCACATGACTTCGATGCCCATTTCTCGAGACTGGTTGGTTCTACCTAGATAATGCATCAGAATAGGCCAGGAGTGGATCTGGCCTGGCTCGGCCTCGGCACGAACATGACCACATTGGTTGATGATGGCAGTAAACTCCTCGATATCGGGCGCCAGTATCTCGTTCTCTCCGTAAGTGATATAAATGCCTCGGTGAGGAAACGCATTGGTCCACCATTGCTTGGAACGGCAAAGACCAGGGTTATGATGTACGTCGCTGGGCATTTGGTTCTTATCCAAATAACTATTGGCATATTTTAGAAGAACTTTGTTACTGAGATAGTCGCTGGTGTTATTACCGGCCTTGGTATATAGCTTTGTCCAAGGCGATGCCAGGATAGCAGCATGAGGTTTGCGTCCAGTACGGCAATTGGAGATTCGAGGATATGGTCGAGCAATGTGTAGCAGTAGGCTCAAAGCCAGAGTGGCTCCGTTGGAGTCACCTGCCAAAACCAATTGTGATGTATCAAAAGCAGTAGTCAAATAATCCCAGCCAGCAACCACTTCTTCCATCTGGTCTGCAAACCGGCCCTCAGGAGGTGGTCTATAATCCAAGGCCAAGATAGCAGGGTTACGGAATCCTTCTGACAGCAGTCGTACTACCATGGCGGTCAAGAACTCGACATAGAAATCCACTGATGCCATAGTGAACCCTGTATATATGTGAGTGAGTCAACGGAGCCCGTGGTTCGTTTCGGCCAGTCAGCCACTCGATGTACTTACCTCCTCCATGGATATAATAGATTACTACATCATATTCGTCTCCTCTAGTAGAGGAACGTAACCATAAACCGGTAAAGTTGGCCTGTTCATAGTTAGTAGGCTGTTGAGTATTGTGTAAACTAAATAATACACCTACTTGGCTGATCCGCTCAAGGCGGACGTCACCCAGCTCAGCATCACCATTGCGATATCTTCGAAACGAATAAAACATTTCTGAAAGCCTGGTAGAGAAAAACACTCTTCCAACAGTGGTGGGCTCTAGTTTCTGAACAATCCACCCTACGATCTGGACTGCCAAATATTCAAAGAAACTGGCTTGACGGCCAAACGGGCTGCGTTCTTCGAAATTGCGAATCACTCGTTGATTGATAAGATTAATCGGCAGCCGGATCACTGGCTGTTAGATAGGTTTTCAACAAGTTCACACCACCACCACCACCACTACTACTTACAAAAAAATGGCAAAGCACCAATAACAAATGTGAGGGTGTCGACAGGGCCAGCTTCAAATACAACAAGCACGCTAAAAGCCGCTACATAGAAGATGGCGTCCAAGACAGATACAGGCTCCATTATTGACAAAGTACTGAGTGATAACGACAAATAATCCTCGTCAGCAATACCCACCATCCTAGAAATAACAACACTGGATGTTGAATGGGGCTGTTGCCCTCGAGCGACATCGGCCGACATCTATTCTGTAAACGGTATATTCAGGGGTATTCCTGCATGGTGCAGGAACCACCCTGGGTCCTGCCTCCGGCGGCTGGGCTCTGCCCAGACCCGTGGCTCCACTTCGTGGAGGGCTGGGACTCGTGAGGGCAACGCTCTTGATAGCCTGCCTGGTTTATTCCGTAGTATACTAGTCAGACCCCATAAAAGTGTAATGAACAACCACATGGTATTCTTGAGTCTTGGAGTTCCGGCACGGCTGCAAATCGGTCTTAAGAGACTGTCTGATAGTACGTATCTTAATGTTCAATGAAGAGGATTGAAGGTAGCTGGTTATACCGTGGTTGATAGGTCGGTGGTGTAGTGGCCATCACCGGAAGCCACAGCCATGAGGAGCAGCGTTCAGAGGCAGATGTGGTAGTAGCCATCACCTGCCTCCACAGCCATGAGCAGCTCAGAACGCGCAAGAGATAATATACTCTTAAGCAGCAGGTGAACTCCACCATCAGCTCACCATCCACTACACCCTGATATCACACTCTCCGCGAAGCGGAGCAACGGGTCTGGGCAGAGCCCAGCCGCCGGAGGCAGCGCCCGATGCCCCCTCCCCCTGGCCAGTAGGCTGCCCAGCCGCACATGTAAGTATAAGTGAGAGCGAGTGAGCAGACGGCTAGTGAGATCGCTAATAACTTAGTAAGGTTTGATTCAAGGAGATGAGGGTGCGCGAAGTGGTAGGTCTTGGTAGGCGATTGGTAGGTTCGAGAGGGCCTGTGTGGGCAGTGATGTGGAGAGAAGGAGGGAGGGGGAGTAGAGGGTTTATTCGACGACTTTGGACGGGCTACGCGGCTGGGCCGGGGCCGTCACGTGCGAGAGCAGGAAAAGCTGCTGCACAAAGAGTGAAGGAGGTGAAGATGGATATGAGTCTTCGATATGGGGAACTTGTACTTGCACGTGGATTATCATCATCATCATCATCATCATCGTTTCTTTCCAGTACATCAATGTCGAGACGAATGTCATTCAAAGCTCCAGGAGAGAGTCTGGTAGAAAAAGCCAAGAGAGCCGCTGCTTATAAGGCAGTGGACGAGCATTTCCCCGAAGATGCCAAAGTCATTGGCATTGGATCCGGATCCACAGTCATCTATGCGGTGGCGAGAATCACTCAATTAGAAGAGCTCAAAGGAATCGATTTATCGAAAATCGTCTTTGTACCCACTGGGTTTCAGAGCAAGCAGCTGATTATCCAAGCAGGTCTTAATGTGGCTTCTATTGACCAGTACTCAGTTGGCGACTTGGATCTTGTCATTGATGGAGCCGATGAAGTGGATGATGCTCTCAATTGTATCAAAGGAGGAGGTGCTTGTCTTTTCCAAGAGAAACTAGTAGGTCAATGTGCACGAAAGTTTGTCATTGTGGCCGACTCATCTAAAAAATCTCATAAACTGGGCAGTAGATGGATCCAAGGTGTACCTATTGAAGTGATTCCTATGGCATATCCCAAAGTTGAATCTGATTTGATGCGTCTCGGTGCCAAACAAGTCACATTGCGACAGGGCGGTAAGGCCAAAGCAGGTCCTGTCGTAACCGACAACGGCAACTTCATTCTCGACACCCACTTTGGATCCATCGAGCCGTCCGAGGTTCGCAACCTCGACATCAAAATCAAGTTGCTTGTAGGCGTCGTTGAGACCGGTTTATTCGACTATGGAGCAGTTGCGTACTTTGGCGAGACCGACGGCACTGCGTCAACTTTGGAAAGACCATAAAAAACAGAGCTTGTAGTTATAGACGGCGGGGGGGCATGCCTCCGGCGGCTGGGCTCTGCCCAGACCCGTTGCTCCACTTCGTGGAGGGGAGGGGAGGGGTGGAGTGGCAGCGTTAGGGTGTTGAAGAGAGAGAGGGGGGCTGTGGGATCATGGTGGTTTGGGGGCGCATGGGTTATGGAGAGAGGGTTCCGCTGATGCTGTTGCTTGTCCATAACGGCAGAACCATAATGTGGTGGAGGTGTCAGTACATATATATATATTGGTGGACGGTGAGAAGTTCGCTTTCAGAAGTCGTTTCCACTATTGAACGAACAAGAACAAAATGGTTTCAAAACCTTTATTAGCTGCTGCTGTGGCTCTGGCATCGTCTTCTGTCGGACATGGTGCTTCGTTTGTTCAGGAACCCGCGACAACGAATTTGGCTACTTCTGTGCAGGACGAGAATGGGTCTGAAATACCGTTCCAACGACGAGATGACGAGGAAGAGATTGTAGCTGTGGACGAAGACGGGTTCAATGCGTATGATGGCGGAGATGACGATGACAGCGAGTATAATAATAGATTTCTGGGACCCAAAAAGATGTTGCATGAGAGCCAGCAGTATCAAGAGCTGGACAACATCCATTTTGACGAGAACAGTGAGCTCACGTCGCCGGAGCAGCATCGGTCTGGATCTGGACTGGGTTCATCTCATGTCGATAGCATCCGGACCACTGACCGTCCTGATAACCGCCACGGCAGACGCCGTCGTCCTCATGATAGGGACAAGGACAACAGCTCTGACTCTGAGTCGTCGACCGATTCAGAGGACGAAGAGTGTTCAGGGGAGGAAGAGACCCGTCGTCGTCCGGTCCGCCCTGGCCACCGCAGACATAGAAGTCATGACGGCGATCTTGCCAAAAGATCTCTAAGAGACCGTATTGGAAGCCATCTTTCGGCATTAAAAAAGGATGATGACGACTACGACTACAGATGAACCAAACCGTCCACACCTGGCCATATTATTTTTTTTTATTTCTATATTTTATTTTCACTTCCATAGCAGTTTCAATACAGGCATACTTGCCCACCTCATCCAAATCTCCGCGAAGCGGAGCAACGGGTCTGGGCAGAGCCCAGCCGCCGGAGGCACAGCCAGGCGGCACCCTTCACTCCCAAGCGATATCCCTTAAAAATTCTAGTAGTTTTTGCTTGTCTTGTTTGGACGAAGGAGGCGAAGTGGAGCAGAAGAGTGGGATGTGTAGTTCCTGGAGCTGTTCTTGGTGGTTGTCGACCAGTTTGAGGGCTGATCTGTATATTTTTGTGTCATATGCTTCCAGTTCTCGTCTATCTTCAAGGGATACATCTGAAGTAGGAGTATTGGATGATTTTGTAGCAGCGGCGCCGCTTACAAGCTTGAGGATATTATCGAGCTCAAGCTGGCCGTGAAGTCGATCATTTTGCCGACGGACAATTGCCTGGCGGGCTTCGAACCAGTCACGCTCATGGCGCTCCTGATCTTCGAGGAGAGTTCGTATTCGTGATAGAACTTGGTCGTTGTGAGTTATATATCTTGCGACATACTTGACAGCAGCGCTGTAAGTGGATATTTGGGCAGGGTCTGGTGGAGGGGGTGAAGCGTGCTGAGCGGGTGGAGGAGCGGGTGAAGCGTACTGAGCGAGTGGAGGCTGAGCGGGTGGAGGTTCAGCGGGTTGTGAACTGCGTTCTTGGGCCTCTCGTATCTGGTTGAGTAGGTTAAATACCTGATGGCTATTGACGTCTTCTTCCATGGGCAACTGAATGTCAAGTCTCAGGTCAAATGCTCTGGTAGTCAGGTACTCAGGGGTAGTGAGAGTATTGCACGGCTGAGCGAAATTTCAGGCCTCCGTCAGCCGTGCCAAATTTGGCGCGCGCACTCGGAGACGCCATGTAAAGGCGATTCATGTGTTTGATTCAAACTTCAACGATTGATTGTGGTCTCTACTACGCCTCGATACAAAGAGAGTTAGGAGTTGTTTGTACAACTGTAATAGTCGTAGTAGCGTAAGATACTACTTCATTCTACCAATTGCCAAACAGAAATTGCCGTGTTCAGCTAATGGACATTAACTATCATAGTCTCAGTTGACCCCAAAAACGCGCGACCTTGCACGCGATAAAACTCTCGTCATAATGGCATCTGCTATATTCTTTTTAGACCTTAAAGGCAAGCCCTTACTGTCACGAAACTATCGAGGAGATATTCCTATGAGTGCAGTAGACAAGTTCCCACTTTTACTCATGGAAGCAGAAGAAGAGACGTCGATTGTGCCTCCAACCATATCTCATGAAGGTGTCAATTACCTCTACATTACACATAACAATCTGTATTTGTTGGCGCTAACCAAGCGTAATTCCAATGCCACGCAGATTCTGCTCTTTTTGCATAAGATTGTCGAAGTGCTGACGGAATATTTCAAGGAATTAGAAGAAGAATCCATTCGAGACAATTTCGTGGTCATCTACGAACTACTGGACGAGATGATGGATTTTGGATATCCTCAGACAACTGATACAAAGATCTTGAAGGAATACATTACACAAGAGTCTCATGCTCTAGATGTACAGGTTCGTCCTCCAGTAGCTGTTACTAATGCTGTTTCTTGGAGAAGCGAAGGCATCACTTATAGAAAGAATGAAGCGTTTTTGGACGTTGTAGAGAGTGTCAATCTACTGATCTCCTCGTCAGGCCAAGTGTTACGATCGGAAATCCTCGGATCCGTCCAGATGAAATGCTTTCTATCTGGTATGCCCGAGTTACGTCTAGGATTAAACGACAAAGTGATTTTCAACCACCAATCCAATACAACTGGACAGACCATGGGTGGTGGTGGTGGTGGTGTTGGTTCTAGTGGAAGCTCTTCTGGTAAAGTGATTGAAATGGAAGACGTCAAGTTCCACCAGTGTGTGCGTCTGTCAAGGTTTGAAAACGACCGAACCATTTCATTTATTCCTGCCGACGGCGAGTTCGAACTCATGTCATACCGTCTCAACACAAACGTCAAGCCGTTGATCTGGGTCGATTGCCGAGTGACCAACTTCTCGTCGTCGCGCATTGAGATCATCGTCAAGGCCCGTGCCCAGTTCAAAAAACGATCCAATGCCAATAACGTAGAGATAGTTATTCCGGTACCGGATGACGCCGATTCGCCCAAATTCAAGACCACGGCCGGTAACGTCAAGTGGCATCCTGAAAAGTCTGCCATCATCTGGCGTATTAAGCAGTTTGGCGGAGGCCGCGAGTTCAATATGCGTGCCGAGCTAGGCCTGCCGTCTGTCAAAGACTCGGATCTGACTGCCGGCAAGCTCAAACGGCCCATCTCCGTCAACTTCACGATCCCCTACTTCACGACCTCGGGCATCCAAGTGCGCTACCTCAAAATCATCGAGCCCAAGCTCCAGTACCAGTCGTACCCCTGGGTTCGCTACATCACCAAATCTGGCAACGACTATACTATAAGAATGTCCTAATTACACTTTTTTGTCCACTGTGTGAGGGGGGGAGGGGGGTGTCGCCTCCGGCGGCTGGGCGCTGCCCAGACCCGTTTGCTCCGCTTCGCGGAGAGGTGTGGTGGGCGAGTGACGGGTCGGGCCTGTGTGTTGAGGAGCTCTCTGCGAAGCAGAGCAAACGGGTCTGGGCAGCGCCCAGCCGCCGGAGGCATGCCCCCAGCACGTATACGTCACATAGTTCATTAGCATCTATATCATTAAGAGTCGTTGTAGGTCGTTGGATCACATGTCATGTTACGATGAGTAGAGGCGGCGGTCGAGCTCGCGGAGGACGTTGGCCACGGAGTTGACCTCGACCTGCATGCCTCGAGTGTTAAGCTTGCCAACCAGGGCACCGAAGTCTGCGCGCCGGAAATCTTTGTGCCGGGACAGGGTGCGGTAAGCGGCCGAGGCGGAAATGAAGGCACTGGAGTCTGTGGCAGTAGGAGTCGGAGCTGGTGGCTCGGTGGACGTGGGCGACAGGGCCTTGCCTGGCGACGAGGCAGCTGTGCTGGTGCTTCTTCCGCCAGTGCTGGGTCGAGATGCCAAGGTGGTACAGAAAAGCGTCGACATAGGATCAGTCTGGCACTGCATACAGGTTCCCGGGTTGCCAGTGCAGTCGTAGTTGGGCGTGGTGGTCGTGGTAGAAGCTATAGAGGACGCGGTACTGGCGTTCCTTGATACAAGAGACGAGGGCTGCTGAGACGGAGGAACCTCTCTTGATGGTCCTGGATGTAGAGCCGGCAGCTTGTTTGTATTTTGATACGACGATGACCAGATATTGTTCAGAACTATTGGCGGCAGAGTATTGTCTTCTTCAATGTCGTCAATGACATGAGACGACGAAGACGATCGATGGTCAAGGGCCTCGGCTTCTGCACACATACATGGAGTTCCATCCGAACAGAAACCACACCGGTCGACAGGTGGCTTCAGAGTGGTTCTGGTACTAGAAGTTCGGTGAACAGGCACAGATACAGCTGGCGGGGGCGCGACCACCACAGGTGTAGAGTGTTTATGAGTCTGTTTCTTAGCTGGCCGGGAGAACATTTCTGTGAAGTCAATCTCATAAGGTTCATCGTTGGCTTCAGACTGTGATCTTTTGAGAGATACGGCCGGGGCTATAGTAGGGTCTGACGAAGTACTGATGACGGCACCACCACTGGAATTCTTGGTAGTGGTAGTGGGCCCTTTAA
Organism: Sugiyamaella neomexicana; assembly: GCA_030555635.1. Lineage (NCBI taxonomy): Eukaryota > Fungi > Ascomycota > Dipodascomycetes > Dipodascales > Trichomonascaceae > Sugiyamaella > Sugiyamaella neomexicana. The sequence goes on from JANIWN010000078.1 coordinate 41,123, forward strand.
GACCAACTGCTTCACAAATACAATCGTCCTTGATACATACACCACAAGGCCCATTTCTATTGTTCTCTCCAGTAGATACAGATACAGGCACAGGCACAGGTAGACGTTCTTCAAGAACCCTATCTAAAATGTCCATGGGTGACTCATGAGAAGACATGGCAGGAGATGCCATTTGATAGCCCGAGTTCTGTTTGGCCATTTGAATATGTAACTCGCGAAGTGAGCGTCTGAGCTCCTCATTTTCTCGGGTAGTGGTTTTCAGCTGAGCTTCAAGACGTGCTTCGCGAGCATCTCGTTCCTTTTGAACCTCAGCCAGCTTATCTTCGAGTTCACCAACCATAGCAGCACGCCGTTCTCGGAAAGCTCTCTGGGCAGCCCGATTCTGGGCTTTACGTTTGTTCTGAGGAGTGTCTACTGATGGTTTTCTTCCTGGCTTGGGTCGAGGAGGTAAGACCCATACTTTGGATGTTGAAATCTTGTTTACAGTACCTGTACCAGACGAGTTAATACTAGGTGGTGCCGGAGATGCCATTGCTTTAGTATTCTGATTGTTAGATACTGATCCTTTTCTAATAGCATTGGATGAAGCATTTGTTGAAGTATTTGTTGAAGTAGTAGTAGTAGTAGTAGTTGCTGTACCAGTAGCAGCTATAATAGAAGTTCTTGAACTGGGAGCCATTGGTTTTTTGGCGGCAATTCGGGGAACCATGACACCACCACCAGGAGTGCTTGGTGCTACCGCAACCGGACGTTTGCTAGCCAGACTTTGGGGTGGAGCAGGGGCCAAAGAAACCTTTACCATTTTTGTTTGTTCCTGTCAATTTTTCAAGACTGTTACAAGTAAATCTCAAATTGTGTTTGCGCAACGATTGTTTTATGACATTCGAACAAAAAATATGCTGCTGGCAATCTAAACAACGAGGGGATTATCAGTTCTTTTTATATAATGAACTTTCCTGCCTTCTTGGCCCTGATAGCAGCTATTTTCTTTATAACCAAAAAAGGGAATAGATTTAAGTAATCTGATTTGATGGATCTGATAAAATCCTCCTAGGACATAGGCGTGAATATTTGAGACCACGGGCGGGGTTGCGGTTGCGGCGAGCAAGTTTTCTCCTAATTAGGCAAATGTCGAGTTTTATCAGATTTGCTGATCGAAAGGCCGATATCGGCCGACCCTTTGGATGTGGATCCCTGCAGTTGGCAATAACATGATGCAGCGGATATAGATGGAAATGAGATTATGACTGAGACATGAAAGATGAGAAGTAAAGGATTGGTAGGAAATGATAGGTATGTGCCATTGGATATAAAGTTTGTCAATGCTCAAGTGAACAGGAACAGGAATCCTTTGAAAGGATTGACGAGGTGGCTCGGAGGACAGAAATTCAGCTTCCTCGTAGGCATTTTCATCTGCTGCTTTTACCGACTAGTACCAGTGATTAGATTTAATACAGTTTCAATCTGCTATCATCTGCATTAATATATCTAGCACCAGTAATCAGATGTAATACACTGTCAATCTGCTGTCATCTGCTATCATCTGCTATCATCTGCTATCAATATAAATGAAACTTGACTAAATGATGACGCTCTTTTTTTAAACTGTTACAAGTGTTACCACAAATAAAGGCTACCTTTACTTCCCATATATGCCCACTATTTAATTGACTATCGTGAGATACTCTTCCATATGCGCCGACTATTAAATTGACCATCTTAAGGTACTTTTCCCTATACACCTACTATTAAATGCGTATACAAGACATTGCTGCAACGCACAACCTCTCAAAATTGTGCTAAGGGCTCACTCTCCCAACTAGACTACTACAAAAGCCCTAGACATGATTGTTGAGACCCAAATATCGTATTCTGGACCTCGCTGGCATCGCTGGCATGACTGGCATCGCTGGCATCGCTGGTATCGCTGGTACCACTGGACCCTGAATGTTAAGATCCCAGCCCTGCACGGCTTCACCTAACTTCTTCAGCTTTTCTGCAACTAAAATTTCACCCCTGATCTTTATCTACTGGAGTCAGATTCTATCGTCAGGCTTTTATTCCTTATGGTTATAATGCTAAAAGCTAGGATACTCTGTAAACCTCTCCGGATAAAAAATGGTAATATAAAAATTAGCCTTGGTAGGCGTTGTTTTGCATCCGATCAAGCTACCGTCGAAGATGGATTGGGATCAGTTAATTTCCTCGAACAAGAAACATTTCGCGACATAAAAAAACAAAACCGTAAAAGATCCACTGGGAAGATCAGTCATGTGTCAACAAGCCACAAGTCTAATATCTACTCCAAAAAGACAACAATCTCCTCCAAAAAGACAACCGGATCACCAAGGCCAGTGCCTAAATCGAACAACAAATCCTCCTTCCACTCCAACAGACCACCAGTCGTCGTTGCCCACCGTGACCCCCCGCCTGTCAGTGTCAAAGAGTATATTGAACGAACTCCAGAAAGCTGGAAATCAAAAAGCATAGCACCTAAAGTACACTATTCCAATTCTCCCTTTTCCAATTTCCAGCCTCGAGATACTCCCTTTTTCCGGTCCTTTGAGATCGATGCTTCGAAACTTTCATACTCAGCAGTCGATGTACCTGATCAACCGCCAGTGCCTAAACTGGCTCATAACCTGGATAGAGTGTTGTTCAGTCCTGGAGTTCATTTACTGAAAGACCTTCGCTCAAATGTTTACAATTTCACACCCTACTTGGAGAATATCATGTCAATCAAGGATTTTGATTTTGATTTCATAGCTAAATACGTTCCGTCGGGAAAAGATTCGACTCTAGCTAAGCTGGCTAAACAGAACAACAAGAAATACACAGGTTCTACTAGTAGTATGACTTCTGTACTGACTCAGTTTCATCATCTTCTCTCGCATAAACGTAAACCTCATACAATGTCACTATCGAAATATTTCAAGCCTCCACAGGTTCCGTTTTCTGCTATTCAAACTCAGCCAGTGTCTGTTTTCTTGAGGTATAATCCTCTTACAGACACCCATGCTGTAGACTCTGATCAATCATATAGTGGTGATATCATTGTGTCGATTCTAGGCCATCAATTGGAGGCTATGTTGACTACTCCAGAGGTTGAATTCGAAAAATATCGAAAAGGATTATCTCACACCCTGGACCCTTCATTAAAGGGTGGGTTGAATACTTATAACTATACACAAATTGGCGATTTTTTAATGAGATCACAGTTGGATTGTTATGACGAGCGTCTGCCCGGCACAGGCATGTTTGATCTCAAGACGAGGGCCGTTTGTGCTGTAAGGCATGATATGGACTATACCCAAATCCATGATGGTTCTAGTTATCAAATTAACAAAATCGATGGTGAGTTTGAATCGTATTCCAGAGAATGGTTTGAATTAATTCGTTCAACAATGTTTAAGTACTCGCTTCAAGCACGGATTGGACGAATGGATGGTATATTCATTGCATATCATAATGTTCGTCAGATGTTTGGCTTTCAATACGTTCCGTTATCGGAAATCGATCAAATCTTCCATACTTCTCACCTAATTGACGAAAGCGCATTCAGAATGAGCAAAGTAGAACCGTCCAAGTTATCATCTTTTGTTCCTTTGGACAGTCAGATTGCAATTAGTGGGCCCATAATCGCAGAAAACGAGTTCAAACTATCATTGAAGTTATTTAATGAGATTCTCGATAAAATCGTCGAGTCTCATGACCAGCCTGCTGCTTCATTCAATATAGTTTTCCATGCTGCTTCTAACTGCAAAATGTACGTTTTCGTCAAGCCAATGCTTGAAAAAGATATAGAAGTGATTCAAGAAACTGGTTGTGACACTCTACCAGATAAAACTAAGAGTAGCAGTAGCTATTCGTTAAACTCGGACCCTCATACTATCTTGATGCATGGCAATAAGGCGCCTGATGACCTGCCTCCTGATGTGAAACTGTTTATTGTCGATATCAGGACCTACGTCAATGGCAAGTTTGTTCCTGGAGATAAGAGTCCTCACCTTGCAAATGAGTCGGACGTCTGGACTGTTCAATGTCAGATTTCCCAAATACGCCATAATTCCGTAGCTGAGAGGCGATATTCGAAAACATTTTCGAACAAGATTGAGAATCGTATCACGTCCACTCTACAAACTGAGCGCTTGGATGAGTCAGAAGAAGAGTCGATTCGTAAACAAGCACTTTCCAAGCTTTCTCCGCCTAATGCCAAGCAGGAATATTTTCGCTATTTAAGCAGTAAAGGAGAAAATTTTCAGAAAGAATGGCTTGCTGAACATGGTCACAAGGAAAAGCAGGTATGGATGCCAAAGTTTGAACAAAGAGTTCAATAGCGCACCATTCGCATTGTATATATTTTTGTATATTTATTAATTTGCATTATGAATTTAATCTGCAAATGGATATGACTTTATTTGCAGGATCCAAGTGGATATTATCTCACTGATAGTAATCGGCATGATATCAACGTATGATGTGTATCTGAAACGGCAGAGGAATCGACGAAATAGGGGTTCGGCATCTGTCTGTTTAACGGTTCTGGTAAGATTGGTGTACCTCTTTGGCTAGAGCAGTGATCTATAGAAAAACAACTTCCCCTTGTATTTTCATATCAAGATGCCGGGTAGACAAAGTACCACTGCTCCTCAGTTCTCTGCTCCAAACCAGCGAAACCAAGAAAACGAGCGAAGCGAGCAACGGGTCTGGGCAGAGCCCAGCCGCCGGAGGCATATCTCTTCTCTTCGTATCCGATTTCTCTCCTGAACGAGATTCTCTTTTGAATATTTTGCATTTAAATAGATGATTTGACCGTGAAGGGTTCTTGGGTTGGGGTGCGTCGAGCTATCTTATCTTATCATATGCTTATCAGGCCTTGCATTGGCCCTGCAGGGCCGTTAACCCATGCACAAGGAAGATAAGAACATGTAAACAATGAGAAATAATTAGTTAAAAGAACGAGCCAATTTTCATAGAACAACTATATTAATACAGACGAACCCTAACAATAAATATAACAAAAGAACAGGAGACAAACGACAAAAACTAGTAAAGTAATGTTACAAAAACGACGAGATTCAAATTACTTTGCAAAAACACCAGCAATAAAACGTAAAAACGAAATAACACAAAAAGGGAGACATTGGGCATCACAAACTTGCATAGCAGAAAAGCAACAATAGGGCAGACTTATTTAGCCTTTGTAGCCGACTTCTTCTTAGGAGCAGGAGTCTTCTTCACCTTTGCACCAGCCGTCTTGGCCTTTGTAACTGCAGGCTTAGTGGCAACCTTCTTGGTTGCAGGGGTAGCCTTTTTCTTAGGAACAGGCTTCTTTTCAACTTTAGTGGCGGCTTTTTTAGGAGCTGCCTTTTTAGGAGCAGCAGCAGCAGTCTTTTTCACAGCAGGTTTCTTTTCAACAGGCTTCTTTTCGACTTTCTTAGCAGGCTTCTTGACAGCCTTGACAGTCTTGACAGGCTCCTTCTTCTGGAGCTTAACAGGACCAGAAGGACCCTTTGGTTGAACAAAGTCACCAGCAGTAACACCACGTCTGATTGCAGCATTTAAGAGAGATTCGAAATTAGCAGCAGAGATTTTATGGGTGGATTGAATATACTTCTTAAGTGCTTGGCGACTGGAGCCAGAACGATCTTTAAGTTGGACAATAGCATCTTTGATCATGTCTATAAATTGTTAGTTTGTATTTTTTTTTAGTGGTCATAGAAACCGCACATCATAATCAAAATTACATACCTTTATAAGCAGGATGAGCAGGAGCAACCTTGACGACCTTTTTCTTGGAAGCAGCTTCCTTCTTAGCAGTAGCAGCAGCCATTATGAATTGATTGATTCGAAAGTTAGATAGTGAAGTATGAGATAAAGATAAATGGTTAAGATATCACGACAGAAGAAAAAAGGCAAAAAGAAAAAAAAATTCCAAACATTGGATCCTTTGGGCAGATGCAATTGTTTATATACACTTTTCAGTCTGGGAAGCTGCTTCACATAGGAAACCGCCGATATGGTATGTACGGCAGAGTAGTGTGGTAGTATTATGGAGTTCTCAGATGGGAGTTTGTAGATAGGGAGCAGGGTTGGGGTTGTGGAGGAGGGTAGGCAGGGAAAGTGGGGAGAGGAGGAGGGAAAGTGAGGAGAGGAGGAGGGAAAGTGAGGAGAGGAGGAGGGAGAATGTGGAGAGGAGAGGGGAGAAGAGAGGAGAGACTCGTTGAGGGATTCGTTGAGTTTGTCAGTAGCAACCAGGATTAATGTGGAAAGCGTTGAGCGAATTGGAGATACTAGGAACTCGTCTCTCAGATGCTGGTAATGGAGTATGCAGGCTATTATTGACGATAATTGGCTCAGTTATTATCACAACAAGGCAACAGACCAGCTTGTAAGCCTGCTCAGTGTGCCATTCGTCAGGTATCGTCGAATTCATAGAGTGCGCTCTCTACCCTGTGTGCCCTCTAATTTGGAATGTAAACAGACCTGGACCCAGAGCTGGAGTCTATCAGTAAAGCAGACGCAGGCATATGCGGCACTAACAAATGTTCGCTGCAAGATCTGACAGGAATGTTCTGTGATGTACGTCAATGTACATCACGGAACGTTTACTTGGTGGTAGCTGGTATCAGAATATCACCATCATCAGCATCTGGAGCAGTGGCAGTAGCAATAACCAGTGCGCACATCAGATCAGAACGATCAAGTGATCTGCTTACTGGAGGCTGGACTTGAGAGGTATCTCCTGTTCGCTCGGTCTGCGGCGGCAGTGCTGGGGCGATACAGTAAGAAAGGTCAGCAGCCAAAACAGTCTATTAATTAACTAGGTCAGATGATAGCTTTACTAGATAGAAACCGTAAACAGACCATCATCCGTGGTCATGGGGCACGGTCTGCTCGCGCAGCGAGCACCACCGGGTCTGGGCAGCGCCCAGCCGCCGGAGGCAGAGACCCCCCCTTACAGCAGAATAAGACTGCGGACCTGGTCGGCCAAGGTCCTGATTTCTGATTTGGGTTGTGCGCTGAGAATGGCCGTTTTAAGGGCGTTGAACTTTGCCAGGGTCTGAGCGGCGTCAGCATCTGGGTCTGACGGTTGTAAGCCCTGGAGAAGATTGAGGACGCGAGGAACGTTTTTTCCAGTGATGCGGAGCAGGCCTGGCGGATCGTCCGAGACAGTTGATCCGTGATAGAGGACGACGGCCAGGTGCAGGATGAGAGCTGGATCTGACGCTTTTCGGAGTTGGGATTCAAGAGCAGACACCAGCTTCTGCTTGACCTGGACGAGGTCGGTGGTGGTGGTGGTGGTGGCAGAGACGGTGTATTTCTCTAGATCATCCACAGTTAGGGTCGTGATAGGATCTATGCTTAGTATTTTAAGACTCGATGCTGCATAGTCTATAAGCTCAGCAACTAGTTTTGTGTGTAGTTTGGCATCCGAGGATACGGTCTTGAGGCCATTTAGGTAGATAGTTAGTTTAGCAGCAGCCTCGGATTTGAGTTTCTGGAGTCTTTCCGACACTCGTTCAATAAGAGACGTTTGGAAAGCATTTCGTACATCGCTGTCTAGTGTTGAGGTGAGCAGAGCTGAGCATAGAGTGATAGGTAACGTGGTGGTCGTGGTAGCGGTGGGGGTAGCGGTGGAGGTATCGGTGGAGGTATCGGTGGAGGTATCGGTGGAGGTAGCGGTGGAAGTAGCGGTGGAGAAGGAAAAGGTGCTCAGAGTGCTAACTATTTCGTTTGTGTTTGGTAGCTTGGCATGCTTGAGCACTGCCTGTTTTATTTCATACGTATTGTCAACTGACTGTTGAACGTCTGCTAGACTGGAGATGGACTCTGATTCATCAGCGGCTCGCTGTTGATAGTAGGCGACAAGGTTTTTTTGAATCTCTTTCTCGAGTGCTATCGACACCAAATATCGACTATTGTATAAACGATGAGGTGATGATTTGGCTGTTGTAAACAACGGCGTCACATGTGCGTCTAAGAGGGCTGATTGGTCCTTTTTACTGTCGAATCCATCAGGGTACTCAATACTCTTGAGATCAATCCATCCTTCCTGTTTATCTAGTGTGGTCTGAATAATGCTCTTGATGCTGTCGACAAGGCCTTCACTAATCGCATATGTAGGTAGAGTGTATAAAGTGATGTGGGTTCTTTTTGTAGGGTCTTTTATTCCTGCCATTTTGATATCTTCATGACTAACAAACCCGTCGGATTCGAGTTTCGTCAGGCACTCGTTTTGCAGAGACAGCCGATGAGCGTCAGGAGTAAAAACAAGGCCTTGACTATCAAATGAACCTCTGATTGAATCTCGGGATAGTTTAGTAACTGCATGGCGTAGAGATGACTGGATTGTAATTGGCACACTAGATCCTATTTCAATGTCCTGAAGATTAGTGATTGTGAGAATCTTATTTAGTTTTTCCACCAGCTCTATTAGAAGTCCATTATAATAGTTTTCGTCCACAACAATATCTTGTTCGTCTTCAATAGTCAATTGAGGATTATTCATGGTTTTTATTAGCCATTTTAGAAATATAACATCCACTCGATTGGACGCACAAAATTGAGCGACCTTGACGAATTTTTCATTCTCAATCTGGTTATTCAACTGAAATTTCAGCTCTTGGACTAGACCCGAAGTGAAGATAATATTGTCGCCCGGTTTCAAATACCACTGCAAATCCTTAGCTTCCGCTTTAATCTCCAGTACAATTTGCTCAGTGACTTCATAACTCAGATCGATCTCGGGATCTGCCGATAATAATCGGATGCTGCTTCTTCCGGGCCCGTTGAGTTTCTTTTCAATATCAAGTTTTGCTTGAGCATGGGTCACCACTCCTGTTCTAGATGCAGTAATATACAAATTGTCATGAATTTTCAATTTCAAGTCGTCTAAAGATTTCGATATGATAGTCTCGATATCTTTACCTGTAAAAGGGATTTTCCGTCGGCCAATTCCAAACAAATTCATTATAAATGAGATTACGGTTAACGAATCGAAGCCATAGAAAATGAGCTTTGAATATTTCACTTTCGTCAGCCGTGTGAATAGATGTTATGCAGGGTGCACATTTCTCGAGAGACCTAATTATTTATTTATATGCTATATAAGTTTCAACTGATGGATTCCTTCTCGTCAGCCTTTTCTCTGATTTGCTGTTTGTTTGTCTCTTGATCTTTGGCTATTTTGTCATCGCTATCCTTTTTAATACAATCTTCGAAAATTTGTTGTAAATTATATCTCTTTAAAGATTCAAAGTCTCCATCAATAACGGCAATTCCTAATGAACTTTTAAAACAATTGACAATAATAAGTTTGTCGTAATTTTTGAGATCGACTTTGTGTCCATGCTCATTACCCACCAGCTCGGCCACTTTGGGTATAATCGACTGTCTGTCTAAAATATGATGGTTTCTGATCTCAGTTCTAATAGCAAATTTCAAGGGCTTCTGACCTTGTTCAGCATGGAAATGTGGTTTTAGAACCGTTTTGGCTAACCGAACAAGCCCAGCTTCATTGGCAGTATCTGTCAAGCTTACTGGTATCAATCGTTGAGTATAACGAACTTTTTTGATACTACTTCGCTGGGCATCAGTACAAATCTCTCGAACAAGTTTCACAGGATCAATTGGTTTTTTGAGCCGGAAAAATAACACACATTCGCATCCAATTTCAATGTGTGTAAATGGTTGTGATGCCTTTGTATCTTTGATCTGTCCTAACTCTTTGGCAATAGCAGCCTCTATGTCGTCTACTTCGCTCTCATTTTCTTTTTCATCGTTGGTGATGGTTTTCCATTCGTCTCCGTAAACCAGATCAATGTACTATTTAGTTAATAAAACGCTCACCATAGTTTTTCAACAGCACATACTTCTGAAAGGAGATTGGTCATTTCATTTTTACACTGTGATTCATGTCCTCGGATACATGTAACGTACAGTCCGAACCAGCTGGATTCGATATTCTGCGGTCCAAGATACTTGTCATGTTAGGTCATGTCGGGTGAAATCATATATAGCTGCCTGCATACTTGCCTTGTTTTTCTTGTTCTTTCTTGACTTTTTGTCGTCTGGAGCCCCGCTCTTTCTTTTTTGATCTTGACCCATTTGATTTTATAAACTAGGGAATGTGAAGCAGAAATAACCCAAGATCTGAATTCTAAGATCATTGCATGAAATAAAATTAGCACGGCGTTTTATTACTACATTCATACATATCTAGGATAATAAGAAATAAACGTCTCTGTCCTACATATAATTCAATAATAAAAGCGTAGCAAAATAAGGGGTCATTCTGGACATCAGAATGAATCTCCAGAATGATATGTCAAAAGTTGACGAGATCACAGATTGGACAATGTAATTTTTGATCATGTTATTATCCATGCATACATATCTCCTTGATCCATATTCTTCAATGGCACACTATTATTAGATAGTACTGATATCTATATCGAACTTGACTTATTTATCCTAATTATAATAATGTCAAGGAACTAGGATGCAGCGTATGCAGGTGTGGATGCAGTGTATGCATACGTGTATGCAGGGTCCTATGCCATGAAGATGCATGCCATATATCAGCAAATTCCGTAAGCCTTTGAATAATTTAGCCTCAAGACTACGTGTAAGATTGTGGGACTATTGTGGGAATTGGTAGATACTGAGACCACCACTCGCAAGGCTGCTGACTATACTGCCTTTATTTCAGATCCTGGCCATGCTTCTCATATTGTAAGCTTCACGCTGTTTTACACATTCACGCAAGTTTAAACTAGTATCCCCTCCTTCTAAGATCTCTAACACCTATTAATTGAATAAAGACCAGACTCCCGCTAACATATCAACATCAACATCAAGAGCGTCTGTATTATCATGCGGCACGGCGCGGACGATCTAGCATTTTAAACTTCAAGTTCCGATGATGTCGACTGCTCATCTTCACATTAATTATAAATCCTACTAATGGTTATATTAATAGTATCATATTTCTAGATGAAAGCAAAGGCTTGTACAGAGTGCCGACAGAATAAATTGCGCTGCTTGTATCCTCCTAATGGAATTGGCAGCTGTCAAAGATGTTTGAAGAGAGATATTGCCTGTGTATTTGATCCCAAATTCCGCCGTATTAGTAAACGAAAACAGACTGGTCAAGGCCAGAAAGACCAAGTTACAGCTACACCAGTGGGACCCTCGATACCGTCCAATCCCCGCTCTGATAATGTCCATATTAACGGTACTGTAAGCAAAAGTGCTTTTGAAAATGTTGGCTTAACTAGTACTCCGTCCGCCACCGCCGCCGGTTTAAATGGGCCAATGGACACCCCTAAAGTTACTACTACTGCTTTAGAATCCCCAGTTCCAGTGACTTCGGACATACCAGAGCAATTATGGGTCAATCCCTGCTCGAGCTCAAAGCCCATTAGCGAAACGACTAATATCAGCGCCGAAGATGTCACGGCTTTATTCGACATATTTATGAAAAACAATCTTTATTTCTTGCCTTTGGATATCTGCCTTAATTGTGATGTGGTGTATGAGAGATGTCCCTTATTGTTTTGGTCAATTTTACTAGTGGCTGGAAAAGATTACCCATTGCTCTCAGAGCTACGTGTCAAGGTTAAGGCCCTAATTAAAGACACCTTTGTTGGACCAGTAAGATCGGTTGAAGTGATACAAGCTTTATTACTGATTTGTAGCTGGCCTCTTCCTTATACAACTCAGTTGGATGATTTATCAGTTACATGTGCTACTTTTGCTGTACAGTTTGCAATGCGTCTTGGACTTCACCGACCGACCTTGACTCATGAGTTCAGCTCGAGACCAGAAGTGCTGGAATTTGGTCCTTATAAGCGGTTAACGACATGGATGGGGTGTTTTCTTATCTGTAATAGAGAAACAGTGAGACTTGGCCTACCACCTTTAGTGTTTGCGGATTTTACGCTTCGAAGGGCCTTTGATGAAGTCAGGTTTCCTTTGCGGTTGCGAAATTTATGTAAATTAACCTACCAGAGTACTATTATGAATAGCACTTTGGGCAATAGTGGGGAGAACCTCAGTGGATTATTGGATGCGACGCCGAGATTAGAATTGGTGAAACAATATATTGGTAGATTCAATTCGTTATATACAAGCGAATCATTTGTTACCACTCGAGATCCATTTGTGGAAGTGGTCTACCTAGGCACCCGTTTACAGGTTTTATCATATACCTTGGCTGATGACTTATTAGAGTGGTCGACAGATGCACTTCAATTTATGAGTCTGGCTCAGAGTGATGCTTCAAGGCTATTAAGGGTCGAGCTAACGATTCCTGCACTAGAATTTGCTCCTTCAATACTATTCAGGAATGCTGTGTATGCGGCACTGATTTTATTACGAATCTTGAGAGACTGTGAGGCAGTATCACTTGATAGAAAAGAGATTCTTTCTGACCTGACTCTGGCATATCAGATTTTTGATAAATTATACTCAAAGTCAAGAAATGATGAATATATAATTGTCAGTCGAAACTTTCTTCAAATTTATTCGAACCTAGCCGACACCAAGATCTCCCGGCCCATTAAATCCAGAGGTGCCTCGAATCTTCTTTATAATGCCGTGAGAGTAACAAGAGAGGCGCAACGAAAGAAAATAATGGAGCATGAAGGAGATGATGCCACAGGAGCTCAACTTGTAAATGGAAATGGAGGGGTAGCAGATCCACCCCAGAATCCGAATGTATATCTCTCTCAAAGTGAAAACTTAAGTCAGATGCCCTTACCAGCCGCTGACCATCCCCTCAATTCGACATTTGATCCAGTTTTGTTAAATCCTGATGCCAGTGATCAATTTCTGAATGAGATATTTAATTTAGTTTATTATATGTAGATTAATATTTAATTTTATTTATTATTATTATTATTTACTTTCTCCTATTTTAGGGTCTAACTTTATCGAAACCCTTTCCGAATAAGCTCTCGTTTTTGATTATGCGTGAACCTTTAAGGTTGTCCCTGCATCAAATTCTTTTTTTACCTCTATCAAAACTCTGGCTGGTGGTCAGTTATAATCCCCTGCTTGTATTCTAGAGACCCGAGATTTCCAATTCAATGCATTCTCATCACTCGCATTCGGCAGATCACTGTCAACATGCGTCTTCCTCGTTTGAGGACATGATTAAAAGGGCAATTGCAGAAAGATTACAGGTTCTCTGCTTGACGGAACACATGCCTAGAATTGATGAGGCACACCTGTATCCAGAGGAAATCAAGTCGAATACGACTGTTCAACAGTTGAAAGATGTATTTGATAAATATTATAAACGTGCCCGTAGTGCGCAGCTCAAATATAAGGATCAAATTGATTTATTAGTGGGATTTGAGTCGGAAACTATTTCACCAGACTATCTAGATTATATTGGCCAATTAAGAGAAGAATACGAATTTGATATGGTAGTAGGCTCTGTTCATCATGTTGCTGGTATTCCAATTGATTATGACCAGAGTATGTGGAACAAGGCAATGAATCTGTTAGTAGGCAACAAGGTCCCCAACTCCAATGTTGAATCATTGCAAAAGTTCCTTGAAGAATATTTTGATCTCCAATATCAAATGCTGGAGTCATTAAGACCATCAGTAGTTGCACATTTTGATCTGATCCGATTATGTGCCCCCCCAGACGCTATCCCGTCACGTCTGTCTGACTGGCCCATTATATGGCAAAAGATAATCCGTAATGTGGAACTAGTTATTGCTCAAGGAGGAATGATTGAGATAAACTCGGCTGCAATCCGAAAAGGATGGAACACTCCATATCCGGGTAGAGATATCATGGAATTGATTGTTGATAAAGGAGGTCAGGTGTGTTTGAGTGATGACTCGCACCAAATAGGCCATGTTGCACAAAACTATCACAAATGTGTTGAATACCTAGCAGACCTAGGTGTTAAAAAAGTCTTTTATTTGAAAACTGATAGAACAGGTGCTAAGATAACTGTCGTCAAGGATAGCGTAACTATGGCGGAATTAACCGCCTGGGCTGATAATTCATAATTCATAATTTATAACTTATATATATATTCACCTATAGAACTTATTTTAGACAACAATCTTTGTAAACTACAATCACTTTGTAGCACCCTCATTGGCAAGTCTATCAGCCTGCTCGTTTCCGTAATTGCCCGCATGGCCTGGAACATGGGAAATCACAGCTTCCTTTTGTAAGGATTGCAATTGGGAAAGCTTCTCACGCCCATCTCTAATAAGATCAGCATTCTGGACACTGCTTCCAGTGGAGGTCCGATAGCCATTCTGTTCCCACTTGGAGCCCCATTGAGTGAGGGCTTTTTGAGAATATTGAGAATCAGTTCTGATTTCAACATGGCCACCAGTACCATTTCTGGCATCATGAATTGCGTTATCCAGAGCATGATTAACAGCAGAAAGTTCAGCTCTCTGATTAGTCTGTCTGTCACCAGAAAGTTTAGCACTCACGTTGCGAGAATCGTTATCCCCGTAATAAACTCCATATCCGGCAGATGCCCCGGACTGGCCATTGCCTCGAGAACTGCCATCAGTATAGACAACTTGTCTGCCACCAGAGGAAGATCCGTACGAATTAGATCCACCCCCATAGGAACCTCCTGAACCACCGTACGAACCACCGCCATACGAACTGCCTCCATAAGAACCTCCAGAACCACCGCTTGAACCACCCCCGTACGAACTGCTTCCATAAGAACCCCCTGAACCCCCAGATGAATAAGAACTTCGACCCGAACTACCACCACCACTACCACCACCACTATTATAACCACCAGTCGAATTAGCAAATGATGAAGCCTCGGCGGCAGAACTGAACGACTTGTGAACGGCGCCTGAATAACCTTCAGTGGCTGCTTTGGCTTCCGCCCAGCTGCTATAGACACCAGTATTACGGCCTGACTGGACGGCGTAGTACTTTCCTTTTCCCATTTCTTCGTTAAGTGTAGCCTGACGTGAGCTTGATGAAAAGAACTGGCGAAATCTCAACGCGACAAGCGATGTTAAACCCGACGTAATACTAACAAAGCAATAACGATATGTGCAAAAAGCTCGACTTTGCTCAAGGCGCGCAAAGGAATTTATAGTGTCAACTTATGACACCACTGAAAGGTGGTGTTAAATAGATGCAGTGGCAAATATATATATATTTTTTGGAACGGTCCTGAACGCGTCACACAATGCTACATATGTGCCCCTGAACTGGATATAGTGGGTCACGAACACCAATATGTGCGGCTCCATCATAGTTTGGTCCAACTGAGATAACAACTGATACAGATAACCAACTGGCAATTCTCGCCATTGGCTCTGCCTCCGGCGGCTGGGCGCTGCCCAGACCCGTAGCTCCGCTTCGCGGAGAGCGTGGAGCGTTGTTTGGTATCTCTCGCTGATCTGTAGGACAGAGAAAGTAATGGAATTCCGACTGTTCGGCGGTTCTCACAGATAAGTACTACTCATCACGAAAAGGTATACCACTACCGTTAATAGATACCTTTTTAGTGGTAGATTATTATTTATTATCTTGAGCCATTATCTGCCAAATAATTCCATTTAGGGAACAAAAAGATCGTCAGCAGCGCGTTTCAGGGCGACCTCCTGCATCATGTAATTTGTGCCTGCATGTCTGGCAGCTGTCGTGCATAATGTAAACAAAAGCGGCATTCTTCACTCTTGTCAAGTACTAAAAATATCACTCGGGGCCTCGAAAACTTTTTAGGCTCAAGGGAGTGAGTATCTTTTATTTGCGAATCCTCTCATCCAGGTCGCATTCATTTGTACCTAACTCATTCGTTCTACTTGATACCACTCAAAGAATGGGTAGGACTGTGTAGATATACGTTTATACCAAGGTGTTTGTAGGTTTGATTAGTTCGATCGGGTTTCGTGGTCTGCCTCCGGCGGCTGGGCTCTGCCCAGACCCGTAGCACTCGCTTCGCGAGTGGCCACTTCTTCTGAGATAAGCGAGCGAATCCATCAAAAGGCACCTTGGCTCAGTGAGCATACGAAACCCTATGAGCTACTGAAGCGCCCGAATTGAAGCCTGAATTGAAAAATCCCACATGACGTTTACCCGACTGGCTA
>JANIWN010000079.1:8825-56718 GCA_030555635.1 Sugiyamaella neomexicana
GCTCCTGAAAATCATCAGTCTGTTCCTGAGGCGAGTCAACCCCAGGCTCAGCCCACGGTCAATGCCGTCAATTCTGTGAATTCGGTGCCTGAAGCTCAAGCAACTGCAAACGCCGCTGCGACCGCAAATGCCGTCAACTCTGCTCCTCAAGCAAATCAACCCGAGGCTCAGCCCACGGTCAATGCCGTCAACTCTGTTCCTCAAGCAAATCAACCCGAGACTCAGCCTACGGTGAATGCTGTCAACTCTGTTCCTCAAGCAAGTCAGCCAGAAGCTCAACCCACGGTCAACGCTGTCAACTCTGTACCAGTGGCCAGTCAGCCGGAAGCTCAGGCTACGGCGAATGCTAACGCTGCAGCGACCGCAAATGCCGTCAACTCAGCTCCTCAAGCTAATCACCCAGAAGTTCAACCCACGGTCAATGCTGTCAATTCTGTACCAGTGGCCAGTCAGCCCGTTGCTCAACCCACAGTCAATGCCGCAAACTCGGTGCCTGAGGGTCATCAGTCTCAAGCTCAAGCCACTGCTAATGCTAATGCTGCTGCAACAGCGAATGCCGTCAACTCGGCTCCTCAAGTCAACCAGCCCGAAGCTCAGCCCACTGTCAATGCGGTCAATTCTATGCCCGGGGGTAATCAACCTGCTCAAGCTACTGCTAATGCTGCTGCGACCGCGAACGCGAACACAAACGCTCTCAGCTCTGTTGCTGTGCACCAGCCCCAGGAACAGGCAAGCGCTCCAGCCGGTACTGCAAATGCTGTCAATTCTGTGCCCATTGCCCGTCAACCTGAAGCTCATGCTACAGCAAATGCCAATGCTGCTGCGACCGCCGTCAACTCTGCTCAAGCAAATCAGCCCGGAGCCCAGCCGACCGTCAACATAGTAGGTCACCAGCCCGAAGCACAGCCTACTGTCAACGCTGCTGCTACAGCCAATGCCAATGCAGCCAACTCTATCCCTGAAGTCAATCAACCCGAGACTAAGGCTACTGTCAATGCTGTGAACTCGGTGCCTCAGGGTCATCAGCCTGAATCTCCAGCAACAGCTAATGCTGCTGCGACCGCGAATGCCGTCAACTCGGCTCCTGAAGTCCATCAACCCGGAACCCAGGCGAATGCTCAGCCAAGTCCTGGCCAGCCTATTCCCGAAAATAGCCAGCCTTTGGCACAGGCAACAGCCTCTGCTGCTGCCACTGCTAATGCCGTCAATTCTCAACTCAGTGCGATCCCCGGGAGCAGTCAACATCAGCAATCAATCATGCCTCAAGGAAATCAGCCGATTGCTCCTGTGTCTGCCTCTGCCTCTGCCGTTGCCAATGCCAATGCCAATGCCAATGCCGAAGGCCAGTCTATGAATGGCGTAACTGGTGGTCAATCCGTTGGTGGACAATCTGCCGGTCAATCCATTGGTGGAGCCGTAAGCGGTGGTAAGTCTGGATCCATTGGTACAGGTCAGTCTGTTGGTGGAGCAGTCGGTGGCGTTCAAGCTGGTCAAGCTGCTGGTCAATCAATTGGCGGAGCCGCCAGTGCTGGAAAATCTGGATCCGTCGGAACAGGTCAAGCTGTCAACGGTGGCCAGTCCGCTGGTCAATCCGTAAGCGGGGCTGTCAGTGGCAGTCAAGCTGCTGGTCAAGCTGGTCAGGCTGGTCAAGCTGGTCAAGCTGCTGGTCAATCCATGGGTGGAGCTGTCAGTGGCGGTAAAGCTGCTGGTCAAGCTGCTGGTCAAGCTGCTGGTCAATCTATTGGCGGAGCGGTCAGTGCTGGCAAGTCTGGA
Source organism: Sugiyamaella neomexicana (assembly GCA_030555635.1). Taxonomy (NCBI): domain Eukaryota; kingdom Fungi; phylum Ascomycota; class Dipodascomycetes; order Dipodascales; family Trichomonascaceae; genus Sugiyamaella; species Sugiyamaella neomexicana. Next base: position 10,599 of record JANIWN010000079.1, read on the forward strand.
TCCGTCGGAACAGGTCAATCTGTTGGTGGAGCCGTCGGCGGTGCTGAATCTGGAACTATTGGATCGGGTCAAGCTGTCAGCGGTGGCCAGTCCGCTGGTCAATCTATAAGCGGGGCTGTCAGTGGCGGTCAAGCTGCTGGTCAAGCTGGTCAGGCCGCTGGTCAGGCCGCTGGTCAGGCCGCTGGTCAATCCATGGGTGGAGCTGTCAGTGGCGGTAAAGCTGGATCCGTTGGAGGTGCCATCGGTGGTGGTGGAGGTGGAGCCATTAGTGGTGGTAAATCTGGATCCGTTGGAGGTGCCATCAGCGGTGGTAAAGCCGGATCCGTTGGAGGTGCCATCGGTGGTGGTGGAGGTGGAGCCATTAGTGGTGGTAAATCTGGATCCGTTGGAGGTGCCATCAGCGGCGGTAAAGCTGGATCAGTTGGTGGAGCCATCAGCGGTGGTAAAGCCGGATCCGTTGGAGGTGCCATCGGTGGTGGCGGAGGTGGAGCCATTAGTGGTGGTAAATCTGGATCCGTTGGAGGTGCCATCAGCGGTGGTAAATCCGGGTCTATCGGCGGAGCTCTTGGTGGAGTATCTGGAGGCGGCTTATCTGGAGGTGGTTCGTCTGGTGGCGGATCATCCGGTGGTGGTTCATCCGGTGGTGGTTCTTCTGGAGGTGGTTCATCCGGTGGTGGTTCTTCTGGAGGTGGTTCATCCGGTGGTGGTTCATCCGGTGGTGGTTCATCCGGTGGTGGTTCTTCTGGAGGTGGTTCTTCTGGAGGTGGTTCGTCTGGTGGCGGATCTTCCGGAGGTGGTTCATCCGGTGGTGGTTCTTCTGGAGGTGGTTCATCTGGAGGTGGTTCATCCGGTGGTGGTTCTTCTGGAGGTGGTTCATCCGGTGGTGGTTCTTCTGGAGGTGGTTCATCTGGTGGTGGTTCGTCTGGTGGTGGTTCATCTCATGGTGGATCATCCCAGGGCGGTTCGTCCCAGGGCGGTTCGTCCAAAGGCGGTTCATCTGGAGGTGGATCCTCTGGTGGTGGTTCATCTGGTGGTGGGTCCTCTGGTGGAGGTCCATCCGGAGGTAGTCCGTCCAAAGGTGGCTCGCCTGGTGGATCATCTGGTGGTCAACTTCCATCACTTCCTAAAATCCCCAGTCTTCCTCAAGCTCCCAGTCCAGGGAAATCAAAGTCAAGTGCTACTGCAAAGATTAAATCGAAATCTTCAAACTCGACGACAATTATATCCACATCTACAAAACCACAGTCCATATCTACAAAAACTGTGGTTACATCTTTGGTTACATCGATTCCAGTAGCAGGTCATGCTCCGAGCTGCCAAGAGCCAGGTTGTGATCAATCAAGTCAACCAGATTGGCAGGTAGTACCAAGTTGTGAGCATGGAGACTGCCAAGTAGAGGCCGAGCCAGACTGGCAGGTGATGCCAGAATGCCATTCTCCAGACTGTAAAATAGAGCTAGCAACCACATCAAAGGGCTATCATCTGCTCCAATCTGTGTCGCTACCAACCATAACAGTGTCTTCAAAAACGTCACCACCCCAACCACAAATGATAACATCTAGCCCTATGGCTTGGAGTGAAAGCGATGCCCATACTATAGACTCTGAAGAAGAAGGCTGCTGTACCCCAGATGTCAATGTTCCTACAACACTTTCTTACGTTGCTTCAGCCGCTATGACCGGTGCTCCTGGTAGTTGATCTACTCTTCTTTCCGCTATTCTTTTTTTTCTTCCTTTCTCTCGTTCGTCGCTTTCGCGGCTATAAAGCTTTTCATAGTCTCATATCCAAGTTAATTAATAAATATTTAAATATTTTAGCGATTATTGTTTGCATGTGGAATTTACTAGGTATGCGTTCATGATCAATTTGTGTCTTGGTGGCTGTGTCCCAGCGCAGAGAAAATTGTGTTGCCCGTTCACCATTCACTACCTTCTGCTCGTCTTCAAGCTGTGCAGTTTCATATCGGTACATTGCGAATAACATCATACAGGTAAGTATCGACTGACATGAGATCATTATGAGACATACTAGCGAGGTATGGATTACGACTAAAAGTGGTAATTCTTTTTCTGATGATTTCTTTCAAATATTCAAGATGGTCTTGGCAAAGCAGCCCATATTAATAAGGCCCTTTATTCATTCGGTATGGCACAGGATTACAGCCGACGATAAAATTAGAACCGCCTGAGCACAAGATCAAACAGGATGCAGACAACCAAGTATAAATATACTAGGACCTGGTACTGATAATTGAGGGAAACATTCTTTCATCGATATACCTTTTTACGATGCGTTTGAATTCAGTACAATTCAGTATCATCTTTGTTCATGCTGGCATGTCCATCTGTGAGGGAGCTGCTATTCCTGGAGATGACTCTCTCAGGCCAGGTTCAGCTGTCAGTATTCTTGGTGGTCATTCGATTGACTCGCTTGGTGCCGATTTCCGTCACACTGAACTGTATGAGACTCCTGATCCTGGCGATGCAGAATGGTCATTCAGTCATATTCTCCGACGACTCGACTATTGGAGCGACACAAGTGATGATAATGATCAAGATAACGATCAACAAGACAATGACACACACATGCCCAAATCAAAAGATAGTGAGCCATCCAGCCCTCATTCGTTTTCTGATGAGACCGCATTGGACAAGTACCATGCCATTGAGCAGAGGTCGTTTGCAGAATATGTCTCTTCTGAGAACATCTCTCTCAATAAACGAGGATTCATCATCCCTCTAGTGGCTGCTAAATTAAAATTGATGAAATCTCTTCTTGGTTGTAGTTCCTGTGGCCAATATCAATATCAGCCAGTGTGTAATTCATGTGGTGGTGGCTACTCAAACGTCAATGTTTGCAGGTCAGGATCCTGTGGAGGAGGAGGTGGTTATAGTCATGGCTGGAAGTGGAAAAAATAATTGCAAACACAGTCCTATCGAACACTATATATATATAACTTTTCTCTACGTTCGCTACAGTTGAAACATAATCAAAAAAAATTTAAATAGTAATTGAAATATTTATTATATGCAGGATAACTGGACCCTGCTGGAGGAGACAGGTTAGGGTTCCAATCAACTATATATTTGTCGCCTCTCACATTTTGAAAAAGTCCATCAACGACAGAGTACGAAGAGGGCCCTTTTAATAATCTTTTTTGGTCTGAGGGTATAGAATGTCGTCAGAAAGCAGGGTCATAGACTCAGGACCATATCGAGGATTGAGACCATACGAAGAACCAGCATCTCCAGACCAACAGCGACTGGATAGAGCTGGATCTGGCAAGAGAGATAGAAGCGATAGCCAATATGATAATCGGATTGAACCTAAAAGAAGGCGTGATTATAGTCGTAGCCGCAGTCGCAGTCGAAGCAATAGCCCCCAAAGATACAAACATAGGTCCGGTCGTCCTGAACCTCGTCGAGTACCTAAACTGTATGATGTGGATCCAGAACGAAGAGCTCAGCGACAGAGACTAGTCATTGAACGTGAGCAGGAGGAGCAGGAACAGGAGAAATCAAAATCGGAGCCTGTACCAGAAGTCGTAATAGATCCAGCAGAAGAATACAAACGTCTAATGGAGCTTAGATCTGGAGGCGTATATGTACCTCCTACCAAACTTCGTGTGCTCCAGGAACAAATCATAAAATCGGGCTCGTCGTCATCCAAAGAGTATCAAAGATTGGAATGGGACAAACTAAAAAAGTCAATCAATGGTTTAATCAACAAGGTCAATGTTGCAAATATCAAGGAAATTATTCAGCTGATGTTTTCTCACAACATTATCCGAGGCAGAGGAATATTATGTCGAAGTATAATGAAGGCTCAAGCGTTGTCATTATCTTATACGCCTGTGTATGCGTCACTGATAGCAATCATTAATAGCAAGATTCCCGAAATTGGCGAGCTCCTCGTTAGACGATTGGTGATCCAGTTTCGTCGTAGCTATAAGAGAAATGATAAAAGCGCTTGTATTTCAAGTGGCGTCTTCCTAGCACAGTTGGTGAATCAACAGGTTGCACACGAAATTTTATGTTTAGAAATCATGCATTTACTATTATTACATCCTACAAATGATTCAGTGGAGATTGCAGTGGGATTTATTAAAGAGGCAGGACTGTTTTTAATGGAAAATAGCACAGCAGCTTTCAATGGAGTTCTTGAGCGATTACGAGTAATTCTTCGTGAATCGAGCCTTGAGAAGCGTACTGAATATATGATAGAGACATTGTTCCAGATTGTAAAAGACCAGTTTAGAGATAATGTCATCATTCCAGAAGGACTAGATCTTGTTGAAGAAGAAGAACAGATTATTCACATGGTAGGACTTGATGACGAGTTGAAAGGAGAAGAAACTTTGAATGTTTTCAAGTATGATGACAAATACGATGAGACTGAAGAGCATTACAAGCAGATTAAAAAGGATATTTTAGGTGACAGTGAGTCAGAAGATGAAGAGGAAGAAGATGAAGAAGGTGAAGATAGTGACAACAGTGAAGACGACAAGGATAAAATAGTTGAAGGGTTCAAAACCGATGATAAACCGGCCATTGTTCAAGACATGACCAACTCTGCTCTAATCAGTCTGCGAAGAACCATCTATCTTACAGTAATGTCGACAATGTCTATAGATGAGGTATGTCATAAGCTTATGCGAATCCAGGTTCCGGCTGGTCATGAGATTGAGGTTGTCAATATGTTGGTTGAGTGTTGTAGTCAAGAAAAGACGTATAACAAGGTATATGGAGGAGTGGGTTCTCGGTTATGCCGAATGGGTATTCAATGGCATGAACTATTTATGAATGCATTTGAGCATTATTACGATATCATTCATCGTTATGAGACCAGTAAACTGCGAAACATTGCTACAATGTTTGGATTCATCTTAGCATCCGATAGTATGTCATGGGAAGTTTTCCAATGTGTTAAAATGACTGAAGCTAGTAGTACGTCGAGTTCACGAATCTTTGTGAAATTATTATTTCAAGAAATGAAGCAAGAGCTCGGATTGACTGAACTGACCAAGCGATTCAAGGAGCCGTTCCTTCAGCCATTTTTGGAGAATATGATGCCTATGGGAGATGACCTTGATGCAACGCGGTTCTCGATCAATTACTTTACAGCCATTGGATTAGGTAGTCTAACAGAAGATATGAGAGAGTATTTGAAAAGTAGACCTCCTCCGTCGCCTTCAGTGTCTTCTCGGTCGTATTCGAGTTCGAGTTCATGGTCAAGATCGAGGTCGAGGTCCTATGATTCGGGTTCAAGGTCGAGGTCTAGCTCATATGACTCGAGGTCAAGGTCAAGGTCATATTCGAGCTCATCATCACGGTCCAGGTCGTATGATTCAAGGTCGAGATCACAATCAAGATCACAATCGAGACCCAGATCTGGTCGTCGTTCGAGGTCTGTGGATTCATATCAGAGCGTTTCTAGTAGAAGTCAAAGTAAACGCAGAAGTTATCGATCCCGTTCAGCCAGCGATAGCGACTATTCACGTTCACGTTCACGTTCACGTTCTGTCTCACGTTCTCGCTCACGTTCACGCTCACGCTCACGCTCCTCGCGAAATGACAGTCGTAGTCCTATTCGAGGAAGAAAGAGAAGCCTGTCGAACCCCCGACCCAGTCCTCGGCGCCATTCTCAATCTCCACCACCGTCTCAAGAACCACTTCAAAAACTATCTACTGAAACCAATACTCCTGAAAAGAGCCTAGAGCCCTCGAGAAGCCCAGGTACAACCGCTCGCCCGAACTCTTCCGCACTCAAGCATAGACCAAAAGCATCTGACTATTTATAAGCATTATTTAATAAAGTACTTGGTGTCATTTGACTACTACTACTGTGTATTCAGGGACTATTAACCATCCCCCTGAATCGACATCTCCGCGGACCGGGCTAATGGCGGCGAATTCCCGGCAAACCCGGCCGGGGCCAGCCGTTCCCCGTGATGTCAGGGCAAGGGCTCCCAGGGGTCCTCGTGCAATGAAATTCGACTGTGTTTCTTAAAAAACCTCTTCCTCAAATTTCCGCGCGCTTGCTCAGCTCAACCAATACAGATCCATATATAAAGACCGAATCGTTTTGTGGTTATCTGTTGTGCAAATCGCGAAGAATAGTCTCTGTTTTGGCATTTGATATTATCGATTGATCCATTGATCTTTAGCGTTTAAACTTAAAAAAGAGCACGGAGATTCCTGGCCAACAGAATGCTCAGATCGTCCTCATCATTTGTAAGAAGCTCGCTGGTGTCGAGTCACACTAGCCGAATTGCGGCCCGTTCTGCTGTTTGGCAGCATACAAGAGGTCTTGCTTCTGGTAAGTTGAATTCCTCCGCGAAGCGGAGCCACGGGTCTGGGCAGAGCCCAGCCGCCGGAGGCATTCCCCAGCTCCCCCCCTCCCTGCCGGACTAACATTGTGGATATAGCTTCATCAGAACACGACGTGGTTGTGATTGGTGCTGGCCCCGGAGGATATGTGGCAGCCATTAAGGCGGCGCAATTGGGGCTGAAGACGGCCTGTGTTGATAAGCGAGGTATTCCTGGTGGAACCTGTTTGAACGTGGGATGTATTCCATCTAAAGCTCTGTTGAACAATTCGCATTTGTATCATCAGATTCTGCACGATACCAAAAAGCGTGGTATCGAGGTGGATGGGGCCCGAGTCAATTTGGCCGAGTTCATGAAGGCCAAAGACGATGCGGTGACGGGTCTGACAAAGGGAATCGAGATTCTGTTCAAACAGAACAAGGTGGACTATTTCAAGGGCACAGGCAGTTTTATCAACGACCATGAGATCGAGGTCGAGCCTCTTGATGGGTCCGAAAACATCACTTTAAAGGCCAAGAACATTATTATTGCTACGGGATCCGAACCCACTCCTTTCCCAGGCATTGAGGTGGATGAGAAGAAAATCGTCACTTCGACAGGCATTCTGACCCTCACCGAAGTGCCTAAGAAGTTGGCTATTATTGGTGGAGGCATTATCGGTCTTGAAATGGCGTCGGTATGGTCTCGTCTTGGATCCGAAGTCACCGTCATTGAATTCTTGAACAATATTGGTGGTGCCGGCATCGATGCTGAGTTGGCCAAATTGGCTCAAAAGACCTTGAAGAAGCAAGGAATCAACTTCAAACTCGGCACTAAAGTATTGTCTGGTAAACTTGAGGGTGATAGTGTCAAGGTGGAGGTGGAGAATGCTAAATCCGGAAAGAAGGAGGAGCTGGATGCCGATGTTCTTCTCGTGGCCATTGGCCGTCGTCCATTCACTGAAGGACTCAAGATTGAAAACGTCTCTGTCGATGTGGACCAACGTGGCCGTGTTGTCATTGACCAAGAGTACCGTACCAAGTACCCACATATCCGGGTCATTGGTGATGCCACCTTTGGTCCTATGTTGGCCCACAAGGCTGAGGAGGAAGGCATTGCTGCTGTAGAGTACATCAAATCTGGCCATGGCCATGTCAACTATGGTGCCATTCCCTCGGTCATGTATACTCATCCCGAGTTTGCTTGGGTGGGTCAGACCGAAGAGCAGATCAAGGAGTCCGGCATCAAATATAATGTCGGCAAGTTCCCGTTCCTGGCCAACTCCAGAGCAAAGACCAATCTCGATACAGAAGGCATTGTCAAGATCATTGCTGATAAGGACACCGACCGTGTTCTCGGCGTCCACATTGCTGGCCCCAACGCTGGCGAGATGATTGCCGAGGCCGTGCTGGCCATCGAGTACGGCGCCTCCTCCGAAGACATCGCCCGCACCTGTCATGCTCACCCCACCCTCTCGGAAGCTTTCAAGGAGGCCGCCATGGCCACCTACGACAAGGCCATCCACTTCTAGTCTATATATATAATACTAATCCTCTTTGTTTGCTTGTGCCGGGGTGGCGCCTCCGGCGGCCGGGCGCTGCCCGGACCCGTTGCGCTCGCTTCGCGAGCGGACCTCCTGCTCCACGCCAGCTCGCGAAGCGAGCATAACCAGGTCTGGGCGGAGCCCAGCCGCCGGAGGCAGCACCACCCCCTCCCCCCTCCAGAGAGCGTGCGGCGCGCGCGGCGCGGATCGTGAAGTTGAAGATGTTCATGTTGAAAAGATGGTAGTTGGATTGATATATATATATATATATACGCACGCGTTGCAATGGAGAACGAGGCTCGTGAGAGTGATGGTGGAGCGACAGCCGCATCGGCGCCAGAGACTGAACTGTTGAAGAAATTGCTGGATGGAGTGTATGAGTTGACGTCGCCTACGGATAATCATAAGGCAGCTCATGTATTTCATGCTCTGCCAGATAGAAGGCTGACGGCGTACTATAAGATTATCAAGCGACCGTTCTCGCTGTATCGGATTAAGCAGAAGATTGCTCAGAAAAAGTACGACGGGCATGTGAAAGACTTTATTTATGACTTTGCTCAGATTACATACAATGCTCGGGTGTTCAATCGGAAGAACAGTGTGATTTATGCGGACGCGCTGATTCTCGATAATTATTTACGTGACGTGGTTATTGAAACGCTACGGGCAACAGGCAGGTATACAGAAGAACAGCTGGCATACCCGGAGATAGGCCCTTTGCCTGAAGGATCCGATTATGATGAAGCCTATGAACAGCAATTGGCTGCTGCTTCACATGGGAACCATGATGATGATGATGGAGATGATGGCGGAGATGACTATGACGAAGACGAATATGATGATGATAACGATATCAAGTCACGAAGAAGGTCGGGACGTCCTCGTCGGTCGGTGATCTTGGGCCAGCGACGTAAGAGGGAAGAAGAGGAAGAAGAAACTCGCCAGGCAGCCATTTCGCAAGATAGCGAACGGAAAAGTAAACGCCGGGGAAGACCCCCCACGGTGGATAAGCCTCATGAATATCGCATTAAAGCCATCATTCGTGCTGTTCGTAAGGAGCGCGATGAAGATAGTGGCAGGCTGTTATGTGCCCCGTTTGAAAGACTACCAGATGGTAAACTGTATCCGAATTATTATACAGAAATTTCCAGGCCCATATCATTAGATCAGATCCGTAAAAACATCAAAGGTCGTAAATATCATACTATTGAGATGTTTCTACAAGATATGAATCTGATGTTTGATAACGCTAAACAGTTCAATGCCAAAGGGTCGGACATCTATCGTGCTGCTGAAGATTTGAAGAGGGTCATGGAATTCGTCACTGAGGAAGAAGTGAAAAAACCCGACTCCGTATACCAGGATCTCGAGTCCAGTCGCGCAAAGACTGCTCGCCTACCTCTTGACGAGGTCGAACATCGTGGAGAAATTTATCGAGTGGGTGATTGGGTACATCTCAGTAATCCCAATGATCCGGCAAAGCCTATTATAGGACAGATTTTCCGGATCTGGCAAGTATCAGACGGTCAACAATGGGTCAATGTGTGCTGGTATTTCCGGCCTGAGCAGACTGTACACAAATACGACAAGGTGTTTTACGAGAATGAAGTGTTCAAGTCGGGCCAATATAGAGACCATTTGGTGGAGGAGATTCTAGAAAAGTGCTTTGTGATGTTTGTGTCCAAGTATATTCGAGGCAGACCAGCAGGCCTTAGTAATCGGACAATGATTTATTGCTGTGAAAACAGGTATAACGAGCAAGAGAGATCGTTTAATCGCATACGTACATGGAAGGGGTGTCTTCCTGATGAAGTACGACATGTCGAGTATGATATGGATAATTATGACCGGACCATTCAACTACGGAAACTGCCATCGCCAATCAAGCATCTTCTTCCTGACAATGCTACTGACTCGGATCCTATTCCAGATCCTAAAATGGGCGTGGAAAACGCGCCTCCTATCGTTGGAGCTGTGTACAAACGACCTCCCGATAGTAAAGATCCTTATGAAGCTCCTACGCCAGAGGGTCAGGGCGACGTCGTGGGTCCAACGGGCCTTGTATCAGGCCAACACATGCTCAGAGGCTCGGGCCGTCTGAAACCAGCTGGCTCGGCTGTCTCTCTCGTAGTGCCTCCTACTACAGGAGCAAACACCCGCTTCGTCCCTCCAATGGGGCCGGGGTCTCTAGCTGCCGCGAATGCTGTTGCTAATGCCGCGTTTAAATCGTCTCCATATCGCCCAGGCCTTGGACCAGGTGCTCTGTATCCCGTTGGGCCATCAGGAGCTGGTATTCCGGCTATCCCGCCCACCGCTTTCACGCTGCCCGACCATGTCCAAGACCTGCTTCCCCAACAGGAGCTTCAGGGTGTGGCCAAGCAGTCCAAAACACGGCAGATGCTGTGGTTCGCGTCGGCTCCGCTCTGGATCCCCCAGCGACATGTCACTCACCATATCCGAAAAGAGCTCATGTACAACATGAGGTTCCCAGGCGGCGGCTACGACCTGGCCGAAGACTCTCAGCAGCACGTTCCCGGCTCTAGGTCCACCCTCGGCCACTCGGCCAAATACCTGGCCTGGCGTCGAAAGCAACTTACTCAATAGACTACTGGCTCATGAAGCGCTACTGGGGCCCTGTCCTGCCTCCGGCGGCTGGGCGCTGCCCAGACCCGTTGCTCCGCTTCGCGGAGGCCTGGATACTACGCGAGGGGCCTGCCTCCGGCGGCTGGATGCTACACGGGGGGCCTGCCTCCGGCGGCTGGGCGCTGCCCAGACCCGTTGCTCCGCTTCGCGGAGAGTACTGGTTGGTTCAGGTCGCGCAGAGGCTGGCGAGCAGCGTATTTCGAGTTCGAGAAGAGAGCGCAAACACTGGTAGCTCCTGCGAAGGACAGCGCTCCGTGGGCTTGTCGCGTGCTGCCTACCGTCTAGGTCTCCGCGAAGCGGAGCAACGGGTCTGGGCAGCGCCCAGCCGCCGGAGGCAGAACCCCCGTGTAGCATCCAGGCCTCCGCGAAGCGGAGCAACGGGTCTGGGCAGCGCCCAGCCGCCGGAGGCATAGCCCCTTGGGCCAACATAAAGGAAAGTAGTCTTGTTTGTTAGAGTTTAAAGAAGAAGAGTTTAAAAAAAACCACCGATTTGATTTTTTGGGGGGTGGGGGAGGGGGGTTAGTTGCCGTCTCCGTACAAACCCCAGTATTGCTCGACATTGAGGTAACCGGGACTCTTCCAGAGATCGTTGAAGGCGGTGAAGAGAATACAGTCGTTGCCGACCGAGGACTTGAGCGCGCTGATGGCGGTCTGGAGGTTTTCGGACGAGGGGACAGCGACACCGTTGGTGTCACCCTTGCTGGGCCATCCGGACTCGGAGATCAAGACGGACTTGGAACCACTGCATGCGGTGTAGACACGCTGGATCTGGAGAAGAGCCCATTGGCCGGCTTGAGCAGCAGTGACACCACCGTCAAAGAAAGCATGGGCATTAACAGCCATGTAGTCCGAGTACTCACAAAGCTCTGGATTGTTGATGACGGCGATAAAGGTGTCAACAGCAACCACAGGTCCGGTATATCCGTACGATTTGAGAATACCACGGGCCGTGCTGACCAAAGTTCCCACTTCAGCAGGAGTGGCCTGGCCTCCATTAACAAGCTCGTTACCAATGGATACAGTATGGATTCTGTCCCAATTGTCCTGGATACCGGACTTCAAAGTGGCCAAATCGCCAGCAATGTTGCCAATGTCATAGATACCAGCGAAAAGCTTCTGGCTGGAAGTTAAAGCCGCGAAAACGTTTTCAACCTGGTTACAGTCGACTCCGTAGATACGGATGATGTTGTATCCAGTGAGCTGGGCAAGGTCAGCAGCGACTTCAGAAGCAGATTTACAAGCTCCGCTAGCAGTGTAGGGCGAATAAGATACACCCAAGGCGCCACCGCTACCAACGGCCGACGACGAAACAGACGAAGCAGCTGAAGACGCGACAGCAGCAGCAGCAGACGAAGAAGAAGGAGAAGCCACAGCCACGACAGTGGACAACGAAGTGGCAGCAGCCGAAGGAGGAGCCTGGGCAACAGGGGCAGAGTAGACCGAGTTGGCAGCAGCAATGACTTCAGAGCTAACAGCAGCAGTAGCGAGATCCTGAGCAGCAGATGCTACAGCAGTAGCGGCAGCAGCATTGGCAGTAACATATTGAGTCACTTTGATAGTTTCGTACTGAACCACTGGTTCGGGGTCACGTTTATGAACGTGGTGGCCATGTTGAATAGGCTGAGCAATGGTGCCAGAGACAATGGCGGCCAAAGAAAGGAGAGTCGAGTATTTCATTTTCACAAATACGAGTAGCTAGGCAGGGTATAGAGGGTAATAATGTCAAAGTCAATTCAATGTAATATCAGTCGAAATATCAATGTAATCAATGTAATATCAGTCGAAATATCAATGTAATATCAAATATAGCACCACACTAAAAAAGAACCAGCTTTTTTAGTCACTCAAAAGACACCGAGATACAAAGTTTAATAATAAAAAAGATCGTGAAGTATAAAAGAGGACAAGAATCAAAGGAATGGACTTAAAACACGAAATTTAACAGCACACTTAACGGACTGGACAAACTATTCGAGTTTTGGGCGGGAGAGCAACAGCGAGGGCAAAAAAAGAGTGAGTTGTCCGACAAAGTCAATGTCTTTTTTTTTTTTTGTTTGGACCGACCTGACTGATGGAATGGATAAGGAGAGAAACAGAGAAAAAAACAGACGAAGCAACAAAGTAAAAAAAAAAAAAAGCACCTCCCTCTAGGCCTCACTGGGGCCGCCTGGAGTTTTATGTGCCGACTCTACGTGTGGCAGCACCTGCTTCCAGCCGTAACCTGTGGCTCTCTCTCACCTGTCGCCCTCTCCCCTGTCGCCCTCTCTCCCCTGTCGCACTCTCTCACCTGTCGCTCGCTGCCTGCCTGCCTGCCTGCCTGCCTGTCTGGCTATGTTTGTTGTTACTGAAACACCCCCTCCCCGCTGGGCAGGCAGGGCGCGCGCTCGTGCATAAGGGGCCGAGACCAGGGCACGGGCACATCGCCGCCCAGGCAGGCCTCCGGCGGTAAGGGGCAGGGCCTCCGGCGGCCGGGCTCTGCCCGGACCCGTTGTGCTCGCTGCGCGAGCGTGGGGAGTGTGGAGAGGGGGGCCACGCGGTCGTCGTGGCTGTTGGTCGTGGCTGTTGGTCGTGGTTGTTCGTCGTGGTTGTTGGTCGTATGGGCCCACCAGCCCGGTGCGCTCGGAGCTACCGCCGGTGCCGGCTTTCGCCCAGATCCTGATCGTGATCGCAGGAATGGCATTTGGGCGCAATAGTGCCATGGCGTAATAGCGAAATAGCGTAAACAACAAACATTGCCTTGCATTGGAATGCGCGCGTCGCCCGTTTGGGAAGGCTGTTGTTTGGGGCTTCCCTGCACTCGGTGTTAAGGGGGGTTAACCTCTGCAGCGAGCCTGCTACAGGCGAACCGTCTGGTTCGCCAAGAGGAGGGGGCAGCGCCTGGAGCCAGCACCTCCTCCTTCTCCTCCTCCTCCTCCTCAACGATCCCAGCCCTCCGCGAAGCGGAGCCACGGGTCTGGGCAGCGCCCAGCCGCCGGAGGCAGACCACGGTGTCCCCCTTCCAAGGCCCAGCGACGCGTGGGCTTGAAGTCGGACTTGGCAGTCAGGTCTCCTACCGGTTAACTGTCTATGTGGCTACAGCCTATTACGTAGGCCGGTTCCGGAAAGGGAGCTGCCGTTTCAGGACCGAAAAGATAAAGAGAATCAGGCAATTAAAAGCTACATGGAAGGTAGAGATTAGGCATGTAAAGTGTAACGAGAAATGTAACGAGGTTGTTGAGTTAGCAATTGAGTGGGAGTGGTGGGAGTGGTGGGAGTGGGAGTGGAGTGGAGTGGTAGAGGGAGGGAGTGGGAGTGGTAGAGGGAATGGCGGTAGCGGTAGCAGTTTGGTAATTCAAAAGCAAGTAGATTGACAGATAGACTTGAATCGTATGTGCATGTTATATAACCACTATAGTTATTAGACATTAGTTAGGCGTAATTACAGTTGACTCTATCAATATAATTAATCTACTCCTATTCTAGTTACATTATTAGTTTACTAAGTGTGTGCTAAGCAACTCGGTGTCCTTTAGGTGACCATTGTCAGCTATTCTCGTGGCATATCTTATTCGTGATACTATCGTGCTACTATCGTGCTATTCGTTCATGCCGCTATCGCTAATCTGTACGTTCAAATTACTTCTCTTTTCGTGCTCCTCGAGTAATCTACAGCCTGCATGAGCGGCACTGAGTCTTGCAGAAAGACTCAACGGCACGACTCAGGCAATAATACTATTGGATTAAGTACACATAAGGTAAGTAAGAAAAAGATCAGAAAGAGAAAGAGGCAAGGTAAGTTCGAGGTTTAGTACTGCAGAGTTGATCTCTTACTCGTTGAAGCACCTTGTCATCTGAAGATATCTTTATAGATGCATAACCTAGCTAAGCCGCGAAGCAGGCTCGATATCACGACCAAGGCTCTTATTTGCAGTCCCAAAATTATCATTTACGTTTTCTTGTGTCTTTCCATCAATTACTACATATTACTACCTAACAATCTCATGGAACCCCTCGCTCCTTAGTTCTCGCTCCTTACTCTGCCCGCTCGATCTGCATACAGGACTACTCCACTTATAGATCATCGCAATGGCACCGTAAATACTTCTGGCTCAAGTATTTGTATTTCGTGCTGGTTGCTTTATTTGGATCCAGTAATTTTGATCAACGACCGTATGATGGGTTCGTTGTTGGTCTTTGCATGTCGTGTACTCTGTATTTATTTATCATTAACTATTTATCATTTATAGTTCATTAATGCCTTATGTTGCCAAGTGAAGAACTTGGATCATCGGTATGCTCTTGTCAAGATTATTGACTCTTGGTATGTGATGGCCAAGAGCAGTGGAACGCAACGAAGAATTAGCACGACGACACACTGCACACTGAACTAGGTGCCTCAAGAAACAGGTCCAGTTTGCCATATACACGAACTCGTGTTCTCCGCGAATGATCGCCATAACGAACGCTCAAGGCCCTCCACAACCCCATCAATCTAACTCACCCAACCAGACGCGGTAGCCCCCAGGCGACCACGCTCCCAGCCCTCCGCGAAGCGGAGCAACGGGTCTGGGCGGAGCCCAGCTGCCAGAGGCCCCACCGCCCGGCTTATCTTATCTTATCTTATCTTATCTCCGTGCCCCTGCATATGCAGGGGCCGTCGCCGCCAGGCTGCCTCCGGCGGCTGGGCGCTGCCCAGACCCGTTGCTCCGCTTCGCGGAGGGCTGGGAGCGTTGGCGAGGGTGAGGAGGAGGTCATTAATAAGTTATGTACACGCGAGCAAGCGCTGCTGCCGTCGTCCCCTTCTCGCGCAGCGAGAACAACGGGTCCGGGCAGCGCCCGGCCGCCGGAGGCCACACCCGTCAGAACCACTTCAAAATGTAGTAGAAACACACGAGCATAAACAGAATGCCTCCGTAAAAGACCCACTTGTCCTGAGTGGCGCGGCGCTCCACGAGCCGGATGGTCTCGGTCGACACCCCGAGCGTGCCTGCCACGCTGTATATCTTGCGCTGGGTGGACTTGAGCAGCTCTCTCTGCTCGCCAAGGTCTCCTAAGACCATGCGGCCCCGTTCTAGAAACTCGTCGATCTGTTGGCCCGCGCGACTCAGCACGTCGTTCTCTCGAGTCAGACCTCGTTCTCGAGACATGCCACTGTCACTATATGGATTTTCAGGGGTCGCTGCGTCGCCTGCCGCTGGCCCGGCCGATGTTCCTCCAACATGGCGACGGCCAAACAGCTCCTGTCGATTGGCATTATGAATCATTTCTTCTCGTTGGAGCTTGAGCTGCCGTAGCTGTTCGCGCGCGTCCGCCAACTCGCTGCGCAGCCGCTGAAGCCTCTCCTTGGCCTGCTCCTTGCGTTCCTTGATGATTTCGTTGGACACCGCATTGGCGTAATCGTCGATTGTACGATTGAACGACGTCAACGTCGCGGAAATCTGCCCTATCACCAGTTAGCTTCTACGCCTCCCTCTCGAGGGGGGGCTGCCTCCGGCGGCTGGGCTCTGCCCAGACCCGTTGCTCGCTGCGCTCGGGCTGGGATTTGTGGACGGGAGAGCGTGCGCTGGATCTGTTCGAACCATCATATTATGATGATACGCAAACGCCCACAAGGTCTCTTGACACAACAGTGGTGAAGTGGCGGCTTGCATCTCGAGACACCTCTTCTCATATACTTACCTTGTAGTGATAGCGGGCTTGTCTCTGGCGACGCGGCAAATACCTCTAGATCCCGCCGTAGCGCCTGCGACTGTTTGACCGCGTGGTTATACACCGTATTCTACTCTCATGACTGTTAGTCCTGCTGCCCTGGCTGTCGCCTCCGGCGGCTGGGCGCTGCCCAGACCCGCTGTTCGAGCTTCGCTCGAAGCTGTGAGCCCCGGGGGATAGGGCCGCGAAGCTCAGGCCCGCTTACACGACGCGTGCCCGCTCCACAGCTTCGAGCGAAGCTCGAACAACGGGTCTGGGCAGCGCCCAGCCGCCGGAGGCGACAGCCCCCCAGCTCGCGCAGCACCAACCACGCAGCGGTCTCTACACATCGACGACGGCCCCACCAGCAGGCGGCACGAACCACCGGCACGACTCACCATTGGATCAGATTGCTGGTTGTCACGACCATGGCTGACTTGAACATGAACTCCTGAGACTGGCAGCCAGCGTGGTCGCATCAGGTTCGCCAGTCCTATATGAGGATGATATCGTTTTATGGGAATAGGGGACGTTTTTTTTCCATAAGACCGGTAAATCCGGCGAGCACTCGGAGAAGCCGAATTTTTCACGGCAGCCGCGCGCCCACGACGGTCTGACTCTATCTCGGATCCATTGATCAAGCAATACCCATCCACATCAACAACTCTTGAACCAAGGCCGTCGTCGTCGCAATTGACATTTGAATATAAACAATGGTCCAGTACGTAACCGAGCGAAGCGAGCTACGGGTCTGGGCAGAGCCCAGCCGCCGGAGGCATTGCCCCCACCCCCACGTTCACCGACTAACCTTCTCCTCGCTCTCTCAGAAAAGTACTTCTTCTCGGGTCTGGTTTCGTGGCCAAGCCCACAGCCGACATTCTGTCTGCGGACAAGAACATTGAGTTAACGGTGGGATGTAGAACACTTGAGAAAGCTAAGCAGCTGGCCGGAGCGCATGCCAAAGCCATTTCTGTGGACGTTGAGGACGAAAAGGCTCTGGACGAGGCGGTGTCCAAGGTGGATCTGGTGATCTCGCTGATTCCTTATACTTATCATGCGGATGTGATCAAGTCAGCGATCCGAAGCAAGACTCATGTGGTGACTACTTCGTACACTTCTCCTGCCATGCTTGAATTGAAAGAACAGGCGGAAAAAGCAGGCATTATTGTGTTTAATGAGATTGGGTTGGATCCTGGTCTCGACCACTTGTATGCAGTTAAGACCATTGACGAGGTTCACAAGAAAGGAGGCAAGATTTTGTCGTTCTTATCGTACTGTGGTGGATTGCCTGCTCCGGAGGATTCCGATAATCCTTTGGGTTATAAGTTCTCATGGTCATCTCGTGGAGTTCTGTTGGCTCTGAGAAATGCTGCCAAATACTGGAAAGATGGCAAGATTGTCGATATCACCGGTGAGCAACTCATGGAACATGCTGTTCCTTATTATATCTATCCTGGATATGCGTTTGTGGCTTATCCTAATAGAGATTCGACTCCTTATAAGGAGAGATATAACATTCCCGAGGCTCAGGACATTATCCGTGGAACCCTTCGATATCAAGGATTTCCACAATTTGTCAAGGTTCTTGTCGATGTTGGGTTCCTTTCTGATGATAAAGTGGAATATTTGACCAAGCCTATTGCCTGGAAAGAGGCCCTTGGTCAACTTTTGGGCTCGTCGTCCACCGAAGAACAAGATCTTGTTTGGGCCATTTCGTCCAAGACCAAGTTTAAGAGTACTGCTGAAAAAGACCGAATCCTCGCTGGTTTGAAATGGCTTGGAGTTTTCTCCGACACTCTCATTACTCCTCGTGGAAATCCTCTTGATACTCTGTGTGCTACTTTGGAAGACAAGATGCAATTCGAGGAGGGAGAGCGTGATTTGGTGATGCTTCAACATAAGTTTGTTATCGAATGGGCTGATGGTAAGAAGGAAACCCGTACTTCGACCTTGGTTGAGAACGGAGATCCTAAAGGATACTCGGCTATGGCTAAATTGGTGGGTGTTCCATGTGCTGTTGCCGTTTTGCAAGTTCTTAATGGAACCATCAAGACTCCTGGTATTCATGCTCCAGTGACTCCTGAGTTTGCATATCCTTTGATGAAGCAACTCAAAGAGGATTATGGAATCGAGCTCAAGGAAAAGACTGTTTCTTAGAATAGATAAATATATAAGCAGGTGTAGAATCGTGTGAATTTGAATCTGAATCCTATTCTAGAGGTGATTTATACGCTCAATCTTCTAGATCAATACGTTTGTACGAGGTAGTGTTGTATCACACTCTACTGGATGCAGATCTAGAATCAGTGTGAATCCGAATCCGAATCCGATTCTAGAGGTGATTCTACAGGTGATTTATACGCTCAATCTTGCCCATATCTTCGAGAGCAATACGCTTGTACGAGGTAGTGTTGTATCACACTCTACTGGATGCAGGTGTAGAATCGTGTGAATCAGAATCCGAATCCTATTCTAGAGGTGATTTATACGCTCAACTCTCTAGATCAATACGTTTGTACGAGGTAGTGTTGTATCACACTCTACTGGATGTCAGCTCTAGAATCAGTTTGAATATGAATTGAATCTGAATTTGAATCCGATTCTAGAGGTGATTTGTATGCTCAAGCTTGCCCATATCTAGATCAATATGTTTGTACGAGGTAGTGTTGTATCACACTCTACTGGATGCAGATGTAGAATCAGCGTGAATCAGAATCAGAATCAGAATCAGAATCAGAATCCGATTCTAGAGGTGATTTATACGGCTCAAGCTTGCCCATATCCTCCAAAGCAATACGTTTGGGAATACGAGGTAGTGTTGTATCGCACACTCTACTGGATGTTAGGAGTGAGTCCACAAACTCATCCATATAAGTAAGCTTCACAGCAGAGATTGTACGTAGTCTGAGTTTGCGATAATCTTGTAATAGTGGTTCTAAAAGAGAGTAGATCTCTTCGGCTGCAAAGAAAAGTCGGATATAGAAAGCTGCTATAGCTCGAAGGTACTTGAAATCAGTCTGATAAAGGTATTCAAGAATAATCTCCTTATCTGGCTGAAGTTGGATCAGTTTAAAAACAAGGCATAAGAACGGACTCACTCGCTGATTGGCGTAGTTTCCACCGATGAATCGAAGTTCAACTGCCTTGTCGCACAGAGTCGCAGCATCCAGGCTGAAGCATTGCTCTTTCCAATAAAGCGACTCGTAAATGCGTTCTCGCACAATCTTTTCGATTAATGTGGCTGGATTGATATCATGAATGGATTTAGCGCCATGTACTATGCCTCTATCGACAATATATTTATCAGTCATGATAATAGCATTGATGAACATGAAATGGTGAAGTGAGTTTCTGACTTGATCAGCCGTATTTCTACTACTACTACCACCACCACCCCTACTACTACTACTACTCTACTACCACCACCACCACCACCACCCCTTCTAACCTTAATCTATCTAACTTATATTACAGATATCCATCAAGTAATTGGATTTGATAAGATTGGTTAATCCACATTTCGGCGACTTAACAACCAGCGGCCAGTGTCGCAGATAGAACCTGGATCTACTGCTATCTATAGCACAGTTTCAGGACCAAATAGAGAGATACGATACACACCCCATTCACATCTCATGTCACACTTTTGGTCGAAAATCAAAACACAGTACGGGTCGGCCTCGCAAGCGATCTCGAACTTATCCCTTTCTGGCTCTGAACATGATGGCGATACTGAGACTGACACGGTGATCCACAAAGCGCTGGTCCGCTATTATACGTCTAAAGAAAACTTTGTTCCTCCGTGGTTAGAGGATCCCAGTGTGCCACAATCGAAGATATCTAAGCGAATTCATACGAATGGATCCCAGCAGCAGGAAACTCGGTCTGCTGGACCTTCCACCCAGTCCTCGTCCTTGCAGAAGATATACGAAAGGCGTCAGCAGCAGCATCTAGAGCAACAGCAACAGCAGCAGCAGCAGCAATCGCGACTTCCTTTCCGGACTCCTGCCACAGCTGGAAATCCACCATGGCACTCGGATGCCAATGGCGCTGGCCAGCCAGATCGCCAAGACAAGTTCCGGAACAAACTGCGCTCTGCTGGCGGAGGAAGTCGTGCTAACTGGTGATTCTAACGGACCGACCTGTCCTGCCTCCGGCGGCTGGGCGCTGCCCAGACCCGTAGCTCGAGCTGCGCTCGAGGGCCGTGAGCCCCTGGCCATCACCCAAACAGCCAGCCCTCCGCGAAGCGGAGCCACGGGTCTGGGCAGCGCCCAGCCGCCGGAGGCGTAAGCCCACCCCTAGTCGTGTCTATCTAGTCTATTAGTCTACTGCATTCGCTTGACGACACCCTCCGCGAAGCGGAGCCACGGGTCTGGGCAGAGCCCAGCCGCCGGAGGCATGAGCCTATGGCTGATATGACTTGAGAGCGTCTTCAATGAGATCCAGGCCCTGTTCGATGAGCTCGTTGGGAATGTTGAGCGCGGGCACGAAGCGGATGGTATTTGTTCCGCACGAGACGACCAGGAGTCCGTTGTCACGTAGTTGGTCGACGATGGGAGCGACGTCGACCGAGAGCTGGAGACCGAGAATCAGGCCGCGGCCACGGGATTCAGTGACGAGATGGGGATATTTGGTCTGTAGGTCGTTGAAACGATTGAGGAAGAGCTGGGATCTCTGCTTGACCCCTTCTAGGAAGTCTGGTCGGGATAATCGACCAACGGTGTTACAAGCAATTCGCGCTCCGAGTGGATTACCACCGTACGTACTGCCGTGATCTCCCTTGTCAAGAATCTTGCCCACACGGTCAGATACCAAAGTGGCACCGATGGGGAAGCCATTACCAAGAGATTTGGCAGTGGTAAGAATGTCCGGATGAGCTTCTTTGGGAAGAACCTGATGAGCCCACAGGTCGCCCGTTCGTCCTAATCCACACTGGATCTCGTCATATATTAGTACAGCACCCACCTCATCACATCTACGACGTAGAGCAGTCAGGAACTCCACGGAACAGGTGTTGATGCCTCCTTCTCCCTGGATTGGCTCGACAATGACTCCGCACGTGTCTTCATTGACCAACGTGGACAAGGCTTTAATATCATTGATGGAGCCATGTCTGAAACCTGGCACCATTGGAGCAAATGGCAGCTGGTATTTGGGAGTGGCAGTAGCACTGAGAGATCCAAAAGTCCGGCCATGGAACGAGCCATGGAATGAAACAATCTCCGTACGCTTATGGGGACGAGTATTACCCCATTTACGAGCGAATTTCAAGGCTGCTTCATTGGCTTCGGTGCCGCTGTTGGCAAAAAAGACTTGATAAGCGTCTTTCATGCCACCAGACTTTTTGGTGGTTTCGATAATATCATGAGCTGCCTTGACCATCCAATCACTATAATACAAATTCGAAGTATGAAGCAGTAATGAGCCTTGATCTTTCAAGATCTCGGCAATCTCGTCGTCCGCATGTCCAAGCGACGTCACAGCGATTCCTGCAGTAAAGTCGATATATTCTTTGCCATCAGAGTCCCATAGTAGCGATCCTTTACCTTTGGTCATGAGTATATTAGGACGTGAATAGGTCTGGACAATATACGGAGTCCATGACTTGTTGACCTCAACTGAGTACGTCCGTTTGAAAACTGATTTAGCAATTATTGAGCCCCGAATCATTTTTGTTCTTTACAATCTCTTGTTCTTGGAGAAAATATTATTATTATATATACACCCTTGACTCATTCACCATGAAAAAAGTTCATCTGTATCGTGCATATCTGCAGCGATAATTTTTTTTTAAACTCGCAGATAAGATAAGATAAGCGCGAGGGTGATCTCAGGGGACCCTGGCTACGCCTCCGGCGGCTGGGCGCTGCCCAGACCCGTTGCTCCGCTTCGCGGAGAGCTGTTGGTGCTGTGGGATGTAGGTGGCTCGTGTGGTAGAGTCTTGTCTCGTTGTCTGAAGAGTGGTGGTTCACAGCCCGTGCGGTGGAACTGGAGTAGTTCAGGCTCAACTGACCGAGAGCCATAGTCTGGTCGTTTGCCTCGTCAGTCAGACTCCTGGAGATCGTTCTCGATGCCAGAACGGTCGTGAAGTACCAGCCCATCAGCATTCTCTATGTGAGGTATGCTTCACAGAACATTCTGTTACTCCGAAGCCTAGACCAACCGACCGGAATGCGTTCATATGATTGGACTAAGCTGCTGGTTTAAAGATCCATTCCTGGTAATTAAACAGAGGCCATGATGGAGAGTACGTCTCTTCACCACCGCTCGTGGCTATTTCAACAATCGGGTGCTGGTTCTTTATAACAGTCTCTAGGAAGTTGGAATCCAGCCATGTCACTCATATCGGTGGTACCGGTATTCAGAACAGAGACGTTCATTACATGAAGTCAAACACAGTAATACACGTGCATCCCGTATCACTCATATCGGTGGTACCGGTATTCAGAACAGAGACGTTCATTACATGAAGTCAAACACAGTAATACACGTGCATCCCGTATCACTCATATCGGTGGTACCGGTATTCAGAACAGAGACGTTCATTACATGAAGTCAAACACAGTAATACACGTGCATCCCGTATCACTCATATCGGTGGTACCGGTATTCAGAACAGAGACGTTCATTACATGAAGTCAAACACAGTAATACACGTGCATCCCGTAGCGAGCTCTCCGCGAAGCGGAGCAACGGGTCTGGGCAGAGCCCAGCCGTCGGAGACATCAACCAACACACTCATAAGTTACGCATTAATTTGGTCATATAAGTAATCTAAGCACAAGGCCCCCCCAGCAGCGAGCCCTCCGCGAAGCGGAGCTACCGGGTCTGGGCGGAGCCCAGCCGTCGGAGACTTCAGGCAACGGGATCCACAACAGTCTGCTGCTCCAGCTCTTCTTCGCGCTCGTCCTGTTCGTCTCCTTGCTCATCGTCGGTGGGAATGACTGGGAGGTCGTCAGCGACTTTTCGAAGGGTGGCCTGATACCTTATGAGAGCATTCTTTGATAGGGTATCAGAGATGGTGTTGTTGTCGAGAATGTCTGAGACTGCTTGGTATATCTCATCCAAATGATGGGCCAGTTCGGGCGAGTGTCCAGTGGAGTTCAGTTTTGATAGAGACAAGCAAAGAGCTTTTCTCTCATCTTTTGAGTCTGTGAGGCCTATTCTGGTGACCATTTCCTTGGCCAATTCGATATGGACCAAGGATGAAGCGCCCTGGCCACCAACTACTTTCGACGAATCGGTCCAGTCTATGAATTGTTGCATGATTTGAGTGGGTGTGACGGATACTTCACCCTGTTCATAAGCTCGTACTAACCGTCGTAAGCTATCAACTACGACTCTGGCCATTCTGTCTTGATTTGACACCGACGAGTAGCAATAGACCGGCAGGCAGAAACTAAGAGTCTGCCTTAGTTGTAAATTATCAGCACTGGCACTCTCAAAGTATACAACCACTAGAGTCTTTACCAAATCTTCTTCAGTAAACACTCCTTGAAGTAGAAGTTTACATACCGCTTCAGCAGCCAGGGCCTGAAGCTCAGGAAGATTGGTATTGCGGACGGCTTTATAGTAAAGCTTATAGATAGTCATGAGATTATCTTCGTTGACCACAGCCAATCCATATATCACTAGAATATCACTTATGATTCTAATGGCGTCCATCTTCAAAGCTTCGTGACCTTGGGAAAAGCACTGGACAAAAATATCGAGATTCTTGGTTGCCAGGTCATGACTCAACAACGAGTAGAGACCAAGACAATGAATGCCTCGCTCACGTACAATGGCCTCTCCATTTTCCATAGCAGGCACGACCAAAGCATGGAGCAGTGAATTCAAATGAACATTATTTTCCAATGGAGATTGGATAATCTCCAGAGCACTCTGCATTACAAACAAACACTTTAAGACCACCAGTTGTTTTTCAAAGTTGGGGTCGGTGGTGGTGGTGGTGGTGGTGGTGGTGTCATCCAGACTGTCTCGAATATCATCAATAAGCTCGACCAAGATCTGGGAGAAATCACGTTCACTAACCGAGATTTTATAGATGATTTCCATTGAAAGATTGATGAGAGTTTCGTTGAGATCGATCTGGACAATGGCATTTCGAAGAAGCACAAGGTTCTTGCGACGGCCTATCTCATCGGTGAAATCCGACGTGGAAATGATTGTAAGAAGTTGTTCGATTATAAACTCGAGTTCAGGATCATTTCCAGATGTGGTCAATAAATGAAGGTATTTTTCAGTAAGAAAAGCCAGCTTCGTCAACTCGGGCATACGAATGTCAGCAAACTCTTTCAAGTCATCGTGAGACATACAATATTGATTAAACATACGAGCCAAAAACACCGACTCTCCACTTAAAGCCTGCCAAAAATCATCAGAAAACTCTAGTTTATCAAGCACATCCCGACGAGAGTCAAAGAATGCCAGCATAGCAGTATCGGCGATTTTACTGTTCAATACATCCAGTCGTTCTAATAACTCCACCAGATCATTGTTAGTTGTCTCAAGCCAGGTGGATACAAACATCTTGGTAGCAGCCGAACGGACCGACGAGTCACGATCTTGTAATCCCCATTGTAGAATCTTCTCTCTCATGCCGATACTCAGTTGTCGGAAATCGCCAATCTCTTTCAAGGTACGCGAATACACGCATCTTCGAGTTGTAGGTTGGACATCACGAGCTCTTTCTAATAAATATGGCAAAGTACGAGGGGTTTTGACGAGATTTAACAGAATGGCGCGCCGGACCTCGGCACTGGAGTCGTTTCGCAGAGCTGAAACGAGCGCTCGTGTAATGTCGTCGTCTTGCTCATCATCATCTTGATTATCTTGCTCGTCATCGACTCCTTGTAGACGACATAAAGCTAAAGAAGCCTGTAACCTGATTGAAGGTTCTCGGTCATAAAGTCTTTGGAATAGGTCTTGAGTAATGTCATTAAACAGCTCATCACTTATCTCACCGATATGATTGATGGTGACGGCAATGAGTTGACAGCATCGGAATCGGACATTTTTGTCTCGGGCAGTGATTCCACGCCTAAGATGTTGTATGATGAATTCAGCAAACATCTCTACCATGTCTTGTTGTTGGTCCTCGTGCCTAGCCTGCCGACCCACAAATGTCTCGATGAATTTAACTATTCTATCAGCACATGGTTCGCCTTTTTTAATTGGAAGTACTCGATTGACCATTGTAACAAGACATTTATTAAATGTAGATTCAAGCCCATGTTTATATGATTTATCTTGAAGAGCTGCTAACTTGACCACCAGTTTCTGGTGACTAGCAACTGATTTCTGAGCAGCGTCAAAAACCTGAGCAATGAGATTATTTAGGACCTGGACATCTTCCACGGTTACACCTGGAGGTAAAGAAGGCATTTGTGAAGTGAAGAGAAGCGAGGGAAGAGAAGTGAGGGAAGAGAAGCGAGGTGTAAAGTAAACAAAAGATAAAGATAAGCGGATGAGTTTCTATAGCAACCACGAAGATATGATAGGGGTTAGGGTGACAAGGGTCGGAGGGCCTGAGGGTCTGAGGGTAAAAGGGGTAAAAGGAGGATGGTAGTAGTGGTAGTGGTAGTTGGTAGTGATAATTGGTAGTGGTAGTGGCAATTGGTAGTGGTAGTGGTGACTGTTAATCCTTGATACTCTATCTTGTAATGGCTGTTGCTGGTACTATTCTTCTTCTATCTAACACGATAATAGACTGGTGATGCAGTATTACAGCTATTTTGCTAGTATATACATTCACACCACACCAATCTATCAATCTGGTAGTACACAATACAACACTTCAATTACATCTACCAATCTCATCATCATCACTATTCCAATAATAACTCCATCAATAACTCCATCATAACTCCATCATAACTCCATCAATAACTCCACCCTATTCCAGTCAGTCCCAACTACTACCCTTTAACCAAATACCCCACCCGGTTAAACAGTTTTCTCGCCAATATACAGCAACCAATAAAACAGCTTCTTTTGTCGCAATGAATTGAAATAATTCGAATTCAACGCTACTTCTAGACTGTCAAGTGAGTGAGCAATTGATTTAATAGATTAAGACCTACAATGCTTTCAAAGGCCTCTGTTCTGAGATCCACAGGTAATATCAGCGCCAAGCGCACTTTTGCTCGGTTGCTATCAACCACCGAGGCAGCTGGAATCAAAGTGTCGTCAATTGACGACAGTAGACCAGTATCGGAGGTATCGCTGGTGGTTCGAGCTGGGTCCAGATATGAACCTACCAATGCTTCAGGTGTCGCCCATTATTTGGAGAAATTCGCTTATAAGAACACAAAGGCCCGTTCGGGATTACGTCTGACTCGTGAATCTGAGCTATTGGGAGGCCAGCTGTCCACGTCGTTATCTAGAGAGAACTTGATTCTCAGTGCCAAGTTTCTCCGTGAAGATCTACCATACTTTGTCAATGCTCTTGGCGATGTGGTTGAAAACACCATCTACAACAAATATGAATTGGACGAAGAGGTGGCTCCTCTTGCCAAGCTTGAATACGAGCTTAGCCACTCGACGGCTCCCAGCTATACTGCTATTGAAGCTGCTCACCAAGTGGCTTTTCACGGTGGACTTGGAAACTCCATTCTAGCCCACCCATTGGCCTCGGTGTCCATTGATGCTATCAAGACCTATGCTCGTGAGGCTTACTCGAAAGCCAATATCCAAGTCGTGGCAAAAGGCGTCAACGAGTCGGATCTGTCCACCATCATTGGCTCGTCCAAGCTCACTGCTCTTTCTGCAGGATCGGCTCTTGAGACTCCTGTAACCACTGTTCATGGTGGTGAGGCCCGTATCCGTGGTGCTCCTTCTTCCATTAATGCAGTTGTCATTGCCTTCCCAGCTACCGGCACTTCTTCTGCTGCCGTAAACAATGTCCTTGCTCAGCATCTCGGAACTGCTGTGCACAATGTCAAATGGTCTCTTGGTGGATCCACTCCTCTCGGTGTCGCCAGCCGCAAGACTGCCTCTACCATCTATGCCACCAGTGCTGCCTACTCGGACGCTTCTCTCCTTTACCTGACTGTCGAGGGCCCCACGGCTGCTGCTGCCAAGGCTGGTGCTCTTGAAGCTGTCAACGCTCTCAAATCCATTGCCTCAACCGAGCTCACTGCCGAGCAGATTGCCCGAGCAGCTGCCAAGGTCAAGTTCTCCAAGGCCGATTTGGCTGAGAGCCCCCTGGCCACTGTCACTGCTGCCGCTGCCACCGACGCCTCAACCGTCACTGCCGCCTCCCTCAAGAGCGCTGCTGCCTCTCTCATATCCGGCAAAGTGGCCCTTGCTGTAGTCGGACAGGTCACCGAACTACCATATCTGGACGAGCTTTTCTAATCTCAAAAAAAAAGACACCTGTAGTAAATATAATAATATAAGCATTAGACCTACCGTGAGCTTGTGTCTCCGACGGCTGGGCTCTGCCCAGACCCGTAGCTCTGCTTCGCAGAGAATGTCGGTGCGGGACGGGGTACTCGCTCGTGTCGTTCTGTCTCCGACGGCTGGGCGCTGCCCAGACCCGTAGCTCTGCTTCGCAGAGAATCTCGGTACGGGAGGGGCGGGCGTGTACACACTCTGCGAAGCAGAGCCACGGGTCTGGGCAGCGCCCAGCCGTCGGAGACAGAACGGGACGGGGCGTACACTCTGCGAAGCAGAGCTACGGGTCTGGGCAGCGCCCAGCCGTCGGAGACAAGAACGACACGAGGGGAATCAGACTATTTACATTTGCTTAGCCGTGAGCAAGCGCTCGTTCGAGACCTATCCAGCCGGATGGGTCCCAGGGGGCATAGAAGGTGGCTCGTTGGGCGGCCTGGGCGCTTCCTGTTGCTTTGACGTATGCTTGAGCGAGCTCAGAAGCAGGGACTGGGTCGGCAGTCTTGCGGGCATTCTGGGACTCTGCAGTTTTCAGGGCGATCTGGAGGTCGATGTTTTTGAGAACGCGGTATTCAGATGGCCACAGGTACATGGCCCGTTTCCAGGGGGCGTCAGACTGCTGGATCATGGCCAGGATCTCCTGAACACTGCGGTCTCGGTCGTCGATGAGATCTTGCAACGCCAGACCTGCCAGCTCTTCGCCAGCAGCATCCAGCAGCTCGGGATCGTTCAACAGCCCAATGACTCCAAGAAGAAGCGTCATTTTCACAGAAGACCCTTTACTACCAATACTGGAATAGAGCTGTTCCAACGCCACGTCACGCTCATTCTGACCACCGTTGGCCCATAATACTTGCACCAACAGAATGACCACGTCGCGATTCTCATCGGAAACTTCCAACGCAGTTTTGAAATACTCAATGGCTTCTCCAAACTGATCAGAGAAATATAAGCCGATTCCGGCCACCAGACTAGCAGCCAATACCAGCTTAGAAGAATCTGGCGCGTCATTCAATAAGCCCAGAACCACCTGAGCGTCTTCAATGGCTTGAGAGAATTGGTGAGCGCCTAATCGTAGTCTGGCCAATTGGGATTTAGCAGCTGCAAACCTGACGAGATCGCTTTCCGACTCGCTTGCTTCATAATCCCTTTCGATCTTGGTACACAGAACTTCCAGCTGCTCGACGCCTTGGCCATAGCCTGCTGCTCTCTCTAATAACATTCCTTGTACAGTCAGACCCAAGTATGATTCAGGTGACAACATCAGGTACTTTTGTAATGCTAGAATACCGGTATCAAGTTCAACATTTTTCGCTGCACTCTGCGACTGCTCCAGTACAGAAAGTCCATACAGGAACTTGGCCAAGCCATCTGATCCTTTAGAAATGGCATACGCATGTTCAAACAGATTACGAGAATTTTTAACATTACCCAACGTAGCATCGATGACTGCCTGACACACCCAAGAAGCGACATAGTCAGGGTCTACGGCCTGTGCTTTATCAATAGCCTCGGACGCCAGCTCAAGGTCATCATTAGCCATATATAATAGAGCAAGATTTGTCCAAGTTCGAGGTTGTCTAGGGTTTAGTCCGAGTGAGCGGATAAAACAATGCTGAGACACTCTAGCATTGGCCGAGGACGAGGCAATGCCATAGGCGTTCCAAAACTCGGGAGATCGTGGCTCACATTGAATGGCCGATTTCAACGCCACAATCGATTCTTGAAGATGATGTTCATCTGATCCATAATTGTATGCTTTTAAATGTGCAAGGCCAAGGTTATAAGCAGAAATGCCTTTAGCAGAAGCAGGAGAACTTTCGGCGGAATTCTCAAAACTTTGCACCATGTACGAGATAATGGTCGAGCGGGCGTCATCGCCACTATCGTGGTCATCAACTTGATTATCAAACAGTGTACGGAGGTCAGATAATGGCACAGAGTCCAATTTCGACTCGACTGTCAAAAACACTTCACACGCTTCTCCAATACCTTTCCATAGCAAAGAAGACAAAGCAGACTTTTTCTGAAAACCTAACGAAGCCTTTTGCTGACAAACAACCGAAATAGCTCCTCTTGCACTGTCAATAGATTCTCCATAGAAATCTGTATCCAGGAAATGTTTAGCAGACATGATATAAGTCTCCAACAAAGCAGAACCAATTGGGAATTCGTGTCCATCTTGTTTCTGAATATCATGAAGCTCTTCAAGAGCTCTATCAAACTGCTGCATTTGTCGTAAAACCAAAGCATATTGATATTGAATGGCTTTGTTGTCAGGGTCCAACAGTTTAGCTCTTTCATATGCCTTGGATGCCGCAACATATCTACCACTATGAGCATATGCTTCACCCAAACCAAGCCAGGTGTGGGCATCTTTAGAACTGATTCTCAAAGTTTTCTGGAAATACTGAACCGCCTTGCCAAAATCCCGCTGGTTCAAACCAACAATTCCTAATGCTCTATAAGGCCAACTTGCTTCTCGGCCACTATAAGTACGCAATCGATCGGATTCAACCACCCGACTGGCAACCACCTCTACCAGATCCCATTCTGCCTTTTCAGCAAACTCATATGCCAACTGGTAAGCGGCATCGAGTTCACCACCATCGATTTCAAAAGCTTTGTAAAAGCATTTGGACGACCGTCCGCTGTCGTTGAGAACCTGCGAGTAGAAATAACCTAGCGAAGTATAAGCAGGAGCATAGTTTGGGTTTTCCTGTAGAGATTGAACAAATGCGTTAAACGCCTCCTGGGTTAAGCTCGAAGAAGAGGAAGTATTACCAGTACTCGTACCATCGCGCTTATACTCCCATTTACTGGATCCGATTCTCCACCAAATCTGGGCCCTATAATCTACCGACAATGGATCATTGCCAGTCATCATTGTCAAACATTTTTCTAGGCCTTTGCGACCTCTTTCATGATCTCCTGTTAAGACTTGGCACCAAGAGTATTCAAAAAGAGCCTGGAAATTATCTGGGCTTTGCTCAATAACTGTTCTCAATAATTTCAGGGCCGGTTTAAACTGTCGCTTCTCACGAAGAATAAGACCCTTTCCAATATTGGCCTCTACATTATTCGTATCTCTTTTGAGAACAAAGTCAAATACTTTAATAGCAGTATCGAAATTCTTAGGTGCTTGATAATAGATATAAGCAGTACCAAGGATTAAAGATAAGTGGTCCTTTCCATTAGGAAACGTCTGACAAGTGACAGTACCGGCTTTTTTAATAGCTTCGAGGCCTCGTTGGGCAATGTCGACAGCAGTCTCGTATTCTTGAATGCGAAGATAGAAAGCGCCCAGAATACGGTAACATAGAATTGACTGCGGATCGGCCGAGAACCCTTCGGCCAGAACTTCCAACACCTCGGCGGGTTTCCACACTGTGTCTGTCTCCTGGGCCACTTCTTCTTGTTCTTCCAGTTGTTCATCACCGACCATTTCTTCTTTTTCAGAATCGTCTCGGGTGGCGATTTTGATTTTCTGCTTTCGGGAGTTTTGCTTGCCCTTCTGTTGAGCCGACTTTTTGCCATCTTCGTCAAGTGCCTTGATCTGAACTGCTGCAAATGGCGAGATCTCGGAATGTAGAAACCCATCTAAAACTTTGGCTAGTCCTTCTCTTGGAAATTTCTCAATGAACGATCTCACAGTGCTTAGATCTAACTCTTTGAACTCTTTAACATCGGCCCAGTCAAGAACAAGCCTCCAAGCTAGTGGGTCTGGTGTATCGACAACAACCATTCCACTTGCCATTTCCATCACCTCTGCTAAGAGAGCCTGTTTTTCAGGCTTGTCGGGCGCCAGCTGTAATAATCTATATCTATGTTTTAACAACTTGACCTCTGTCTGTCTTCTCACTTCATCATCATCTGAAAAGTTTGTTAAATCCTTGTACAGTTGTGGCAAAGACGATTTACTGAGGATCTGATACTGACTAGCATCACTGACATTGCTTGCTGCTGTAGCTGCAGTTGCTCTTCCTATGATATTTTTTGGTCCAGTGGGTATTCTGAATTTGTTTCTAGCGATTGTTTTATTGATCTTGTCTGTCTCATCCATCTCGATCATGCTAATCAGTCGACTTAGAGTTATCTCAGGCCTGAGAAACGAACCACTCATAAAATCGTATAACTCGTTCCCTGGCAATTGCATCTCTAACAGTGCTCTACTTGCCTCGCCATCATTACAACCTTTAATGAATCTGATAGCACGCCTGAAATCACTGGCAGCCGATTTTCGGTCATCAATCTGTTCATAGCACCTCAATAAGCCATCCAAGGTCTGAAGATAGTTTAGGGGTTCTTTCATGCCCTCGTAAAGGTTCAACAGACCCTTCCAAGAAACAGGGTCCTCAGGTCGGAGCTCAATGGCTTTGGAATAGGCGCGATGTGAATCAAGAGGCCTTTCCAGCATTTGAAAGCTTTTACCTTTGAAGATATATCTAGAATCGTTAATATATAGCTTCTTCACTAACATTAAGGCCAAGGTACTTACGCATAGAAGTTGTTTGCATCTTCTGCTAATACGTCATCCGCGTATTCTAAAGTGGTTTCATAGTCTCCTGCTGCCAAGGCATTTTTGGCTAATTTGAGAGTGGATTTCGACATGTCATCCAGCAATCACCAGTGACTTGTACTTTAGTATTGATTGATCTTCACCATCATCATCATATATCCTAGCCTAGCTAATATCCTTACTTAATGGCGCTTAAAAGCATGTATGCAGTTAAATGCGAACATGATATCTAATAAATCTATCTCTGTCACTGACTATCCTATCTATATCAAAGTACAATGACCCGACCTGTGATCCAGTTTCCATATCTTATTTCAAGGTAAGTTTGTGTATTGTGGTATCGAGGTGTGGCCTCGTGGTGTGGATCGTGGTGTGGTATCGTGGTGTGGATCGTGGTGTGGATCGTGGTATGGCCTCGTAGTATCGCCTCGTAGTATGGCCTAGTAGTATGGCATCATCCTGTTGCTTTTCTCACCTTCCACCTGCCTTGTAATTCTAACTCCCAGATCGCTCGACCCTGTGTTCGCAGTGGTAGTAGGAATATCTGCCTTTGCACTTAGTGAACGCCGAGAAGCACAAGAAGGCAAGAAAACGCTACTGCAGTTGTTAGAGCAAAAATATAGGAGTGAATAAATTATTCTGTATCGGGTCAGATATTCCGAACTGTATAAAACGGTTACAGTTGTACATATACACTAGGCCAGCTCCTGAGTATAAATAATAAATCAATAGTGCTGCTATCGGAGATGGTCGGAGATCAAACAGGAAAGCCCATATGTTCTTGCCAGATGGGGCAATTAGTATCTCCATCGGAACTAAAGGCACCGCCGCGTGACGATGCCGCACTTCCGCTCCAGATAAAGGGTCTCTCTCGCTGTAAATAACATCCTGGATATATAAAAAACTCAAATTAAATCATTCTCATATAAACTGTGCTAATCGAGAGGAACTATTTCCTAAAATAATCTCTATATTAATATGCCATACGCAAATGGTGGACATTAAAAAACTATTAAAGGCATGTGCCAGCTTTGCTATTGAGCAGTGGTTCATAGTGGGCATGGGCCTGGTGGTTCTTTTGGCTTATTTATTTCCAAACGTAGCCCGAGATGGCGGGGTGATTAAATCCCAGTACTCAATCAGTTACGGTGCAGTGGCGCTGATATTCTTTTTATCGGGTTTATCGATTTCCACAAAGGTGTTGATGAGAATGGCGTCTCGCTGGAGAGCCCATTTGATAACGCAGGTAATTTCATTCATTATCACTCCCAGTATAATGTTTGGCTTTGCCGAAGCCATTCGAGTATCAGGCAATAGCAAAATCGATAAATTCTTGGTGGTTGGTCTGATAATGACCGGTATCACTCCAACAACTGTATCATCCAATGTGGTCATGACCAAACAAGCTCATGGTAACGATTCACTATCTATTATTGAAGTGACGATTGGAAATCTATTAGGGGCGTTTATTTCTCCGGCATTGGCTCAAATGTATCTTTCAAAAGCTACTGGCTTCGGTTATGGTAACCCTGCGTCTGACGGCAATTTGACTCAGCTATACGGACGAGTAATGAAACAACTCGGTCTAGGACTGTTTTTACCGTTGTTTGTAGGCCAGGTTGTCCAAAATATTTTCCCTGAACAAGTGAAATATGCCCTGGTTAAGTTCAAGCTCAGCAAATTGGGCTCGCTGTGTATGCTTTCGCTTATCTGGGCGACTTTTTCAACTGCTTTTTATGTCCATGCGTTTGAAATTGTTTCTAAAGAGTCTATAATAATGGTTGTGTTTTTCAATGTGGGATGTTATTTATTATTCACGGTTCTGTGTTTTGGTCTGGCCCGTATGCCCACCCACAAATGGGTATCTGCTCCAGCAGACTCTGCGTCCACAGTATATAAACTGTGGCATAGATGCATTGTTGGCTTTTATTTCGATAGAAGAGATACCGTAGCTATCATGCTGTGTGGTGCTGCCAAAACCGTTGCGCTGGGCATCCCGCTAATCCAGGCCCAATATGGATCTGGATCCCCCCTCGTCGGACGTGTGTCCATCCCCTTAGTGCTTTATCAAGGCGAGCAGATTCTGACTGCCCAGCTTCTAATTCCATTAATGAGAAAATGGGTCGATGCTGATCCTGCTCTAAAGAAATCCGACGACATCCCATTACCATCCACCGACCCCAAAATAGAAGAGACAACCTCCATCCCTATAAATACAGACGTTTAATACATATCCTACACCCCTACGATCCTCGCCCTCCGCGAAGCGGAGCCACGGGTCTGGGCAGAGCCCAGCCGCCGGAGGCGACCGCTGTACCCCACGTTCTTCGCCTCCGGCGGCTGGGCTCTGCCCTGACCCGTGGCTCCGCTTCGCGGAGGGCGAGGAGCTGGGTGGTCGGGGGCCTTGAAGCACCGTCGCCGTGGGTGTGAGGGCGCTCAGGTCCTGCCAGGGACCGTCCCTGCATAATTTTTTTTCACGTCGGCGCTAGTTAATGCCGACATTAGGTCTGCATGTGCTTTAACATCGGCATTTATGTACCCGACATATGCTTGATAGCATCACCACAATCACAAGGACTGACAAAATCAGGGATTAAGTTTATGATCGTTTTCTTTTTCTCCTTCTGGAGTTTCTTCCGGACTCTACTAATGCCGACTGGAGTGGCCGTAGCTTAGGACCCTGGCTGAGGAAAAGAATCATGGCGAGGTATATAAGGAATGGATCAGGAGGCAATGGATCCAGTAGCAACAACATCAACATCAAACAATTAAATGTCTGACCTGGAATTAAACTTAGAAACCAAGATATCTATTTATGACAATGAAGTGGACCCTGTCTATGAAGCACCTCATAACGAAGAGGTGATTAGAATCCATTCTCATGTCGATCCTTCGCACACTGAGGTCAATCCAGCAGACCCCTGGAAATATGTCGTGGATATGAATACAGGGTACAGAATTGTCGAGTTCTTACAAAGCGACAAGGACGACCCACGTCAATGGACCAAAACCAGAAAATGGTTCATCACCATGATATTGGGTTCAGTGTGTTTTGCGATTTCTTTTGCCTCTGGTATCGTCACCGGCAACCTTAATGAGGTGGCTGCGTACTTTCATGTTTCTAGTGAAGTAGTCATTCTGACTATTACTTTATTTGTGGTAGGATTTGGAGTCGGGCCACTGTGCTTCGCTCCTTTGAGTGAAGAATTGGGTCGTAAACCCGTCTATGTGTCAACTCTTCTTCTAGGAGTTATATTTATTATTCCATGTGCAGTTGCTCAAAACATTGGCACTTTGTTGGTTGGTCGGTTCATTGATGGAATATTCTTCTCTGCTCCACTCACAATTATTGGTGGATCATTGGCCGACATGTGGATAAATGAAGAGAGAGGAATTGCTATGGCCATTTTCTCGGCAGCTCCATTTCTGGGCCCATCAATGGGTCCATTAATAGGTGGATTCATTGGAAACTATGCCAATACTTGGAGATGGGTATATTATGTCCTCCTGATATTATGTGGAGTCGTTTACATCGTTCAAGCATTGGCAGTTCCCGAAACTCATCATAATACGATTCTGGCCAAAAGGGCCAAGATGTTGAGAGCTGCAACTGGAGATAAACGATATGTTATTGCACGAGACCTAGTTCCTAGATCGTTTGGAGAAATTGCAAAGGTAACTTTATTACGTCCTGCTCAGCTATTTACAGAGATAATTGTTTTTCTGATGACAATATATATGTCCATCATATATGGCTTACTATACATGTTTTTCTTTTCTTACCCCGTTGTTTTAGGCGAGGGCAAATCATGGCCAGAACATAAAGTGGGATTAGCATTTCTTCCTATCTCAGTAGGTGTGGTTTTGGCGACAGTTCTTTCTGGCTTTATTAACACAGACTATAAACGAAGAAGTCAGCGTTACCTGGATAAAGGACAAACACCTCCTGCAGAATTGAGGCTCATTCCAATGCTAGTCGGATGCTGGTTTGTTCCTGTGGGATTGTTTATTTTTGCCTGGACTTCGTATCCTACAATTTCATGGGTCGGGCCAACACTGGCTGGCCTACCTTGTGGATTTGGATTCATTTTAATCTACAACTCGGCCAATAACTACATAGTTGATTCATATCAACATTACGCGGCATCAGCACTGGCGGCCAAAACCTTTGTAAGATCTCTTTGGGGAGCAGCAGTTCCTCTGTTTACTGTTCAAATGTTTCATCGTCTTGGATATGAATGGGCAGGAAGTTTGTTAGCATTCATTTCCTTAGCATGCTGTGTAATTCCCTATTTATTTTTCTTTTACGGAGCTTTCATTCGCTCCAAATCCAAGTATGCATTTAACCCAATGGCATGATAATATAGACATATATAGATATAGATGTATATTCAAAGTAATTAATTTAAGCCTCTTGTTAAGAAGTTGATTAGAAAATATACACAAACAAGTACAATGTAGGATCTAACGAGATAGAATCTAACGGAAAAGAATAGAATGATCTCTCTCAAAAAAAATAAGAAAAATTGAACAATAAAGTAATAACACTGCTATCACTGATATGCAAATGGGGTTAAAAAACAAGAAAAAAAACGGCTACGGCCATACAGGGCCGTATTCTCTAGTATCATCATTATCGTCGTCGACAATAGCAGTATCATCTCTCTCAGACACTCCTAAGGATGAGTTCGTGGCAGTGGATGGTGACGCTATATGCATGTCACTCATGGCGAATAATAAATCATCATCATCAAAAGTATGTTGAACAGTTGAACGCGAGCCAATGCCTCCAGAAGTAGTAGCTTCACTTATAGCACTGGGACCAGAACTAGTACCAGCAGTTCCGGAATTACTGCCACTACCATGTCGACTTCTTATCTGAGGGTCAGTGTTAGCGGCCGGTAATCTGTATGACAGTTCATAATCGCCCAGGTAAAACGACGATCTTCTTCTAGCAGCAGAAGCGCTTGCAAGTATGGGAGCAGCAGATGAAGATTCATTGCGACTTAGGCTTTGGTGGTGAGATTCCAAATCCACCTGGGTATGAAGGTCATCATATCCTAAAGTTCGCCTATTGGAAAGACTGGACGATTCTCTTCTACTGGGTGTGGGTCTTCCATAAGATGATCCTGATGTCGATATTGGAATGTCTAATGGCGACGTTGAAGAATAATGATGGTGCTGCAAATCCGTGCTGCCACCGCCACCACTTCCGTAAATAGATAGAATGGTGCCTCTTGTACGACTGCGTGACGACCTTCTCGCAACCCCTGCACTACCAGTTATTGAAGTGGTGCCAATTGAACCACTGCCACCGCTTCCACCGCTACTACCACCTCCACTTTCCATTAGAGGATTATTGGAGGACGTTCTGCCTGTTCTACTTATGCGACCCGAATTATCTTCAACAGTCAGCTCTTCACTTAAGCGAGAAGGCACAACTGGTGTATGAGAGAGACCTTTAGTAATTGGTGAAGAAGACGTGGAAAGACTTATATCAGCTCCAACCGGGGAAACAGACGCAGAATTGTGAACAATTTGCCTTGGTTCCTCTCTTGGTAGATACATTGATGATTGTAGAGAATCAGATAAAGCCTTGTGATTATCCTTTAGCATTTGAAAGCGAGCCAACGGATTATGTTGTTTGGAAGGTGGAGCAGGGTTTGAAGAAGAAGATTCGTTAAAACTGTTGGCTCCATCACTACTACTTTCAGGAGAAGAAGAACCAAAAGGACGATGCGCCGAGTCTACCATTTTAACAAAGTTACCGAGATCATTGCTGGGAAGATAGAGTCCAGAGCCCGGCTCCATCATTGATGAAGAACTACTACTTCCTGCACTTGATGGTTCTCCTATAAACGACTGCGGCCGAGGGGGTCTTGTATTGCCACTAATTGAGCCTGATCTCGGCCATTGGCCACGGGAACCAAAACTGCTGTTGTATCGTGGTACAGACGAGCCGCTACTAAAAGAAGAAGAGACAACTTCTCCTGTAGTTGAACCAACACTGCTAGGAATATTTGTCGCCATTCCGGCAGTAGCTCCAGTACTACTATTTCTGGCATAGGAGCTTGCCGAGGAAATAGACGTTATGGACGTAGCAGATGCAGTTGACAGGGTTCGCTTGGGGATTCGAAGTGCAGCCATTGAACTATTCGAAGGAATGCGGCCAACTGAGGATTTGCGAGGCGAGTTCGCTGGCTGCTGCTGCTGTAAGGATTGATCGAAACCTGACGAGGCAGTTGAAGGGGATTTGAAAGGTTGAATAAAAGAAACAGACGGTCTAGGATGAGGCGATGAGGATATTACTGGACTTATAGCTGATGATCCAGCCGAACCTACCAAGTTACTAGTAGGACCGGATCCTCGTCGTGACACCAGGCCACCACTGTCGATACTAGTAGACGGTTGGCTACCAATCACAGCAGCTACTTGCTGATGAGAACCTCCACTACCACTACCGCCACTTGCATTTGGTGTAGAACCTATTATATGAGTTCTAGATTGATCCATATTCAAGAAATGACTACTCAGCAAAGCTTCTGAATCACCTACTCGGAAGTTTGTATTTGTACGAAAAGATACCGAAATCCGCAGGGTTCCCGCAGGAGTCTCGACATTACAGAAATGAAAAGTATCAAGGTGAGTATCAGTTCCTCCTTCGCCAGTCTTGATATTTTTTGTTAAACCAATCCGGCCTCTACTTGATATAGGTTGTGATCCATTGACGATTCGACAGCCTATGGATATTGGA
Source organism: Sugiyamaella neomexicana (assembly GCA_030555635.1). Taxonomy (NCBI): domain Eukaryota; kingdom Fungi; phylum Ascomycota; class Dipodascomycetes; order Dipodascales; family Trichomonascaceae; genus Sugiyamaella; species Sugiyamaella neomexicana. The sequence continues at coordinate 49,430 of JANIWN010000079.1, forward strand.
GACACATTGAGTTTAGCTTTTCCGATTTTTCTTCTCAAACTCCAAGTGGGCATCAAATGAACGTAGGTATACAAGGAACGGAAAAGAACAATGGCCTTTTTATACACGACTGGTAGATCGGATAATAGACCATCATCCGATAACCCACTAGAACTAGCACTTCCGCTGCCAGTACCGGTGCCAGTACCGGAGGTTCCACCTCCAACTAGACTATTACTACTACCACCATCACTTGGTACTAAATCAATGACCCATCGTTCTAATACTACCTCGCTCTTCTTCAGACCCTTGGTTGCATTCCAGGATTTGCCACTGGAATCCACCAGTAACAGAGTTTGCTGATCGGTGAGAACTCGTAAATCCAAGTATGTTTCGACTACTAGAGGTGGAACCGTGTTTGCAACGGGGCTTCCTTCAACACTGCCACTACCAACATCCACACCTCTCCATAATCTCAGATCTTCTCGAAAAGTATCAGGTTCTTCTAGTTCAATGTTGAACCATTTGTTAACCTTTGCAGTAGAGCTTCCTCTCACATATGCCGGGTTCACGTTGATTCTGGAATGAACGATAACTTGGGCAGCTTTGACAAAGAAGTTTTGAACAATCTGATTGAGCTTTGCAGGTTTGTAGGAGGCCGCCCCAGCCTCTTTATCTCGAGTTGAAGAAGTGGCCATTTTCACTTGACAGATTTTGAAAGCCAAAAAGCGAACTACGCGCCTCTAGTTTCGGGACATGTGTTCATGTGGAAACCGAACGGACCCGAGTCTCTCAGAGTATAATAGGTCGTGAATATTGCACAAGATGAGCGATATAGTTCAGATCACGTTCAGATCACGTTCAGATGATTGATTAATTTGATTTGGCTCGTTTGGTTCTTGAGATCTGTTTAATTGATGTATAAGATATACTGGTATGTTAGTTATAAAGCCACACTCCTCTTTCTCCTTAATACCTACCTGTCTGCCCAAGTCAGCAATTGTGGCTACTTGTTTTGCTGGTTCAACAGATGTTTTGTTATTGTCGCCTACTATGCGTGTACGATGATATTAATGCTGCAGTCAGTCAATCAGCAGTCAATCAGCAGTCAATCAGCAGTCAATCAGCAGTCAATCAGTGAATCAGTCAGTGAATCAGTCAGTCAGTCGAGTTCGTGTCCAACCAGCCGGACCTAAATAGCTTTCGTGGGGGTGGGGTCACAGTTGGGACTAGCTAACGATGAAGATAGATTGGGAGTTTAATAGCCTTATTCTACTCTACTCTACTCTACCACTCTACTACTCTACTACTCTACTACTACTAATACGTTGCTAGAATACTACCAGAATTCTGTTAGACCAACTGAAGAAACATGAAAGGAGGGTCAATAGATCCAGAAGCTCTTGGAGAGTTGACGTTTTCATCATAATGTTTGACTCGTAACGTAACTACAGTCAGATTGAGCCTTGACGAATCCATAGGAATGCTACTTCAATGAAGAGTCTGCAATAATTGGACAATTAAGACCTAGATGTAATGGCATACCAGTTGTGCGACCAACGTGCAGATGCTCGAGTTTAGATTCAGCAAGTGCCATCATTCACGCTCCTCGTCGTTTGGCTGTACAATTGGACATTTCCCCGGATCTTCAAGAATTCTTTCATCCCTGCATGTCGTTTACCTATTATCTCGTTTTGGATTCCCACCAACTCTGTTCTATCTCCAATTCAGACCCACCACAAGCGAGCGACTAATGGACAAGGCACCAGTCCAACTCCTGCTCCCTCTCCCGCTCCCGCTCCAGCTCCATCTCCAGCTCCATCTCCCGCTCCTGCTCCTGCTCCAGCTCGTTCACTTGCCTCTGCCTGAACTCCAGCTCGTTCACCAACGTCCTAGGAACGTCCTATGATCCTATGAACTTGCACATCAGAGGCACACATACCAATACTACGCCCAGCCAGCCAACCGCCGACAAACGCCTCCCACGCCCCCACGACTCGAGCGAAGCTCGAGCAAACGGGTCTGGGCAGCGCCCAGCCGCCGGAGGCGTAAGTAGCACCCCTGGCTCTGCCTCCGGCGGCTGGGCTCCGCCCAGACCTGGGGTCTCCGCTTCGCGGAGAGTTTTGTGGAGAAGAGCCGCAGAGTGGAAGGCGGAGGCCGTCAGGATGTGAGAGTCTCAATGCTTTCTTGGTCGCCCATCATGAAGAGAGAGAGAGGGTGAAATTATTTATGTGTGAAATTTATCTTGTGAGCAGCAGCGAGGGGAGGGTCAAAAAAAAAAAACTGCTGTATTATAGATTGACACGCCAGAATACTAAATACAAAAACTACTTGTCAGACCATAGGGACAGAATAGTAGGATATCGAGTTGTACTATCTCAGTCGCTCATTTATTGATTTGAGTACGGCTGTGAAATTTCAGTCTCAGAAAGAGGGAAGAGAATCTCGAGAAGGGTAGTAGTAGTAGGTAAATGGATCGCAGGTATCACTATGGCTACAAAAGAACTGGCAGACCTCTGTGAGGTAATCCTACAGGATACCTATGGAGATATGGCGGCCACTATCGTATCGATACTGTTTGCTCATGGACGGTCGACAGCAGTCCAGATATCGCGAAACACCAAAGTGCCGTTGGCAGCAGTCCAGCGCACACTGGTTGCTTTGGTCCAGAATCGATTTGTGGTTTATTGGCAAGATCAAGAAGGCAATGGTACTAAGAACGTTTACTATTATGCAAACTGGCAACAGTGTTACTCGGTATTATGGACCGGGCAGATCATAGCCATGGTGAATGAGATGTTTGCCTCGGATACCGCTGCGGAGATTGTCAAAAATATGCATATCTACGGACATATGAAGGCCCAAGATTATCTGGACGCTCATTCTCCCGACGATTCGAAACAGATTGCATCCGTCATGACAGAGCTAGTCAAACACAAGATCTTGACTCCTCTGTATGATTTCGAATTCCATCCTATGGAAGACATATTTGGTCAGCTGTATCAAAAGCATTATAAACTTGTCGCTGCTGATAGAACCGGCCCACAAAGTGAGATTGCTAAAAAAGGTGCTGCCACTATTGCTGCTGAAACTGATAAAAGTGCGTTAATAACTCGTAAAGATGGGGCCAATATCGGGCTGATTAAACAGGACTCGAACCGAGCTCGCAAATTCAATTCACGTCGAAATGTCCTGGCAGATGAAGAAGAAGAGACTTGGACTGTCGATAAAGATATCATTCTTTCTGTGAATCATGAAAAATATTTATTACTAGCAAGGAATAATGAACTTGTTAAACTAGCATCAAAACGTATTGGCAAAGTCACTGCCCAAGTGTATAAAAGATTATTGGCATGTTATCAATCCAAGGTGTCCAGATGTAAACAGGAGACATTCCCAGGTGTTGCTTTCAATATCTCGTCAATCGAGATAGCAAAAGGTCTTGACCCGGCCAATCTAGATCTCGAAGGATCTATCATCCGACCGGCCAATCCTGTGAAACGTAAGATCAAACAGGAGAATACTCGCGCACCCAAGAAACTTCGGCTTGACAACAGTATCAATCTAATTGATGACGAAGATAATGAACACGACGATTTTGATGATGATGTTGATGTTGATGGTGATGGCGATGGCGATGTTGTTGATGTGGATGGCGATAGCAATGGTAATGGCATCGATAGTAATAGGTTTGGAAGCTCCAAGATATCAGTTGAAGCTATCAATCAACATCTGGAACTGCTGGCTGATTCGCCTATTAGATTTGTGCGCAAGGTTGGCAACCGAGGCGGTGGAGAATGGTTTGTTCCATTTGACGAAGTGGTTGAAGATCTGAAGCGCGTGACGTATGAAGATATCATCACTCGTAAATATGGCCCTGTGGCCACTCGACTGTTGCGGGTCATTCGAGAAAAGGGCAAAGTGGATGAAAAGCTTTTATCGCAGGTCACATTATTGCAGACCAAGGATATCTGTAGTCATTTGACTGATTTACAGAATATCGGCTGCCTCAATCTACAAGAAGTGCCCAAAACCAACGATCGAGCTCCCGGTAGGAACTTTTACCTTTGGTTTCACAAGTCGGCTCGTGCTTATTCCTTACTGGTTCAAGACATGTATAAGACCATGAACAGACTCTACACGCGACTGGCATCAGAGCGCAAAAACTATTCCATTCTTCTCGCCAAACTTGAACGAGAGGACGTCAAAGGAAACGAAGAAACGTACCTGTCTCTCCAAGAAAAGAGAGAAATCGCCGAGCTAAGGCGCACCGAGGAGAAGCTGCTTGTCCAGTTATTTAGAGTAGAGGGACTGGTACGCATTTTTAGAGACTACTAATAGCATTGCATTTTTTCTTCTGGGCGACCTGCCTCCGGCGGCTGGGCTCTGCCCAGACCCGTTGTGCTCGCTTCGCGAGCTCCATGCCACGCACGACTCGAGCGAAGCTCGAGCAAACGGGTCTGGGCAGCGCCCAGCCGCCGGAGGCAGCACCGCACGACTAAAAATGCATCATTTTGTATAGCACATATAAATTACATACCGATCTTGTGATTTGACCAGAAAGCTGGAGGAAGAGGAACGTCGAAGGGAGGACGCTCTATGACGACCAGCTCGCCAGCACCTAAAGTGTCGGCGAGTAGCATGGGACGATACTTGAGCGTCATCCAGAACGGAACGGAAGATGTGGCATTTTCGCTAGTTCCGTTGGTGTCATGGCCATTGGCAGACAGGGACTTGCGGATCTCGTGGGTAGTGACTCTGTTTTCTACATCGTCGACACCCAATCGATCGATTTTTCGTTTCGCCACTCTGTGGAAGGGCATGTTGAGGCCGAGATCCAGGAATGCAAGCCAGTTGGCACCCCATAGCCAGATCCGATTGGGCGACGATGGCTCAAAGAAAATGCCACAACACTTGTCTACTAGATTGATGAGGTCACGGGGTAACAGATCCGAATTTCGTCGGGACCAGGCAGTCAGGGATTTTGCCATGATGTCGAACTCGAGAACCTTGATTTCTGCCGTGGCCACTATAAGGGATTTTTTCGGTGTGAATTGAAGTGCGGTCGGCGCACTATTAAGCCGTGTTAATAGTCCATGGGATACGATCTGAGTCTTTGTGATTTCAAATAGATTGATATGTCCAGTGGGTCTGGCAGCAGCCACGTATTTGCCACAATCTGATACTGCGAGGCGATAGATATTTCTGCCCATGGATGGCGTATTAGTATTGGCTTCATTTTCCTCATCATCTGACTGGGCTTCGTCATTATCTTGAATGAGTTCGTCTGTAGCGACGTTATATACAACCACCTCCGAGTCTGGAGTGACAACGACGATTTTTGAAGAGTCTGCAGTAAATCTAATAATCGATGCACCCAACAGACTCAGGGAGTTTGCATTCTCAATTTTGTTCACAAGCAGCCGACCACCATCTTCAGAGGGAGTTAATTGAAATAATTTGGTTTCTGCTAAAGTAGAAACTGCTAATAAAGAACCATTATTGGATAACGAGGCACAAGTGATGTTTTCCTCACAATTAAGACTGATTTTGGCTACAAGACGCTTGCCCTTTTCTTCTGGTTGTAAGCTTTCAGGGTCGGGTTCTATGTATTCGTCGATTTTCCAAATCTTGACATTCTGATCATTCCATAGCATTAATAGTCTGGGCTCTGAAATAGCTTGAACACATGGTCTATGGCGAGTGATTGGGATTTTCCTAAACACTCCATCCATAAAGTCGACTACCGAGTTGATAACCAAGGTTCTTTCCACTCCACCCGATACCAAGAAATTGGTTCCCTTGGCTTCGAACGCGGTCATGGCTCGAATATCGTGAGCATGAAGCAGACGATTGGTTACCGAGGCCCATCGTTTCAGTTTGGTGTTGACGATTTTATAGCTGATGATCTTTCGATCCACACCGGCCGAAAACACCGTATTGCCCTTATAGTTGTTAGCAAGACATAGAATATCTGCTTCATGAGACTTGAAACTTTGTAATAAAGACAAATTCTGAGCATCCCAAAACTTAATACTGCCAGTGGAATCTCCACTAACAATCTGTTTGTTTGGTAACACCAATACGGACCATACTAAAGTGGATTCGTCTAATCTAGATTTGTCTACTCTCATTGTACCGACGATTCTGCCATTATGACTTGGTTCACTACTCCATACTCTAATTCGTCCATCCGAACAACCACCAACTACCTGATTGGATCCTTTCCAAGCTAAGCTCATAATTCTACAGTTGCTTCGTTGTAGAATTCTCAGGTGGTCAATAACCCCCTTGATACCTGCCGAAACATCCAACAATACCACCGTACCATTATCACAGCCAGCAGCCAACTTATCACCATTTGGAGAAATAGCTAGTGACCAAATAACACCGGCATTGCAATCATGATTCATGATAGGTAATCCAGTATTCAAGTCCCATTCTGTAATGCTAGTGGATCCTCCAATGGAAAACAAGCGTTTCCCTCCTTTTGACCAAACCAATCCTTCAATGGATCTTCCCTGGCCACCTTTTAAAGTGATTTCATGAACCCAAGACCATCTTGGATTCCAGATTTCAATATCACCATTAGATCGACCAACTGCTAACCGTAGACTAGTAGGAGGTTGGATATTGGATGCAACACTTGGAACATTAAACGATAAAGCTGTAATGGTATGAGGAGTATAATCTACGAACCGGCATCTATGAATATTCATATTGGATATGCAAAAAAAAAATTAAACGGTGGTTGTGATGATCCAGAACTCCATTAGCTAAAGTGAAGATATATATTTTGAAATATTTTTTTTATTATCAAAAAATGCTGATCTTGATGCGGCGTGTCATGTGATTTTGGGGGACGAGTGTAGGGAGATGGAAGAGTGTAGGGGAGGATAAGTGTAGGGGAGGACATAATGTAGTTATTAATCCAACAGTGAAGGAATAGTGAAATGGTATTTAGAATATGAGAATGTGTTATTTGTGCCATCTGCAGTCGATAAATGGCATTGACAATGTCAGTCAGGAAGAGGGTCGAAAGGCAATCTTATCTTTAGCTGCCCAAAACGCACTCATGCATACCCTGTATATCGAGCTTCCAAATAGATATTATTATTACTTTGTAGTTTTCTATATTACATGTCGTTAATTCCGCCAGAAAGGCAGTCATGGATAATACCGATATCTCGCCCAGCTCCCCCAACAGCTCGCGAAGCGAGCACAACGGGTCCGGGCAGCGCTGTTGTGCACTGAGAAGCCTCCCAAGGGTTCTCTGCTCAATGATACGGTGTTTAGAACCTCAAAGGATA